>WMED01019559.1:0-12394 GCA_019650415.1 Pipa parva | reverse complement strand
AAATTCCCCTTCTTCTCAGGTGGGGAATGATAGAAAAAGTTTGAGAACCACTGGTTTACTCCCATATTAATATCATTTCATTTTTTAAGCAAAATTGAATAATATAAATATGAAGATATGATCTGTCCTTGCATGATTCAGTAAATTTAAATTTTTAATTCTTTTACCTTATTTACATATGGTTGCCAGTTACTTGTGTAAATGTAATCTTCTAACTAAAATTCCTCTTTCCTATTGCTTTGTGTTTGTTTTCCACGTTTATGATTTCAGCCATCATTTATCTGTTAATAATCCCCCAACCAAATTGATGTAACTGACATGCCATTCTAAACTGCTATTTGCTTTTCCAGAGTGGATATAAAGGTACCTATGTTTATGGGGGTTATTGACTAAAGTGAAAATTAGACTGTCAAAATTCTCAAACAATGGATTATCTGCAACCGCAACAATATTCCCATAATGTATTCACATCAGTAGCCATCCATTGGGTAGTGTGCTACCGTTGTTAGTTGGTGAATTCATGTGACAATTCGGACTTTAGCCAATAACCTCCTTTATCTCAATGTTGCCTCCCAGTCTGGCAGAGGAAACCTCTCCTGCTATCGATGAAAAATGCTTAAGGGGTTATTCACTAAGGTGTGAATTCGAATGTCGAATTCACAAATAGTGGATTCCCATAGCAAATTTGTGACAAATTTGTACAATTTCCCCATTGTAAAGTCGTGACAATTTTTTAAGGTTAAGATTCTGACAATTTTCCCATAATAAAGTCACGACTGCACCAATATCCTCATTATAAAGACGTGACTGCGACAGTAGCAGCCTATTGCGACTGTCTTTATCTGGCGAATTCACACCTATACGCAACAATTCGGACTTTAGTGAATAACCCCCTTAGAGTATCCCACATTCAGACCATGACATATAGTTCCATTGGAATCTGTAAAAGTTAAAAGTCAGTGCAAAAATGCTTTAGAAATCAAGACCTACATATTTTTGTTTCAGCTGAACTTATTTTGGTGGTAGATGCGTTGTAACAAAAAAATATTTTTCAAACTCAAAAAAGTATCTAAATTATTGTAATACATCTAATGTTCAGTACTAAATTCTAGGATTTTTAATGCCTGGAATGCACCTTAAAAAAACAATCTTACAGTGATTGATAAGGGCATGTCAAGCAAATGGTTAAGTCATTTCTAAGCTAAAGGATTCAGCTTCATCTTCATTATGAATCAGAAGCTATTTTTGGAGACACGAGGAAGAAAAAATAAAAACAGTTTTACAGGTGATCAGTTCTCCAAAACTAACTTATGCTCTAGCAGTGGTAATTGGCGTAATGATTAGAAAGAATTGCTTTGCATAATAAAATGTGCAGGTGTCCCAAGTGTTTATTTTATGTAAGCCACTGAGTAAATAAAAAACAATGCAAAATAAACATATGGGCAGATTCCAAAACAAAGCTCTCGTCTGTTGTATTTATACATTTTATTTTATTTACTGCACTTGTTTACTGCATGCTTCTCTTCATTTACTGCGACGTGGAAAAACCTCTGACAGGTTTATATCCAGATTTGACTTCAACAAGAATGTGGTGTTTTGAGGGGTTTAAAGGAGAACTATGGGTTCATCACGTTAAGAGGTGATTCTCTAGGGGGAAACAGATATTTGATCTGTGAAATAAGTTCCAGTGCTGCCCCTCATTGACTTCTTATTGATGAAGCTGCAGATAGATTTGTTGAACAGACGGACTGTTACAGAGGCAGTCACATGAGTAGTGTGGTGAAGTCAGTTGAATAAAAGTAGAATGCGATGTCATGTGGAGTGATGTGACTTCCCCCAGTGAAGTGCAATGATGTCATCCTCACCATATCCCACTAACTGTAAATAAGTGAATAATACATCTATTTCTATATCACCTTGTCCCTAGTTCATGTTAAGTTGTAGACTAATTTAGTCACAGTTGCCATTGTTACTTTTGAATGAATAGTCACCTAACACCATATCATAGCCCAGCCATCAACCCCCCCAATTAGCCACTCTGATGTTCCGAAGTCAAACAGGGGAATTCGGAGCACTGTGCCTTGTCGAAATCACGATTGCTTCAGACTCCACCATTTGGTCAATAGTTGAAGTACTTGTGCATACGCACACAGAGTGATGCAAAGTGCTCCGTAAGATTTCGACTATTGTAGCTGCTTGAATTAGACGTGTATTTGCCACATCGCAGAGTTTTTTTCAAGAATCAGAAATGGGGAAGTGGCAATCAAATACGAATTCAGAGCTATACATGATAATTTGGCCTTTAGTCAATAAATTGGTTCGTATTATGTGTATAGAATTTTGTAAAGAATATGCACACGCTTAATATAAATTGTGGTGTGTAACTTTGTTTATTCGACCATAGGTGCGAAGTTCAATTTTAACAAGTGACAGGTAGGTTAAAGGACAAGTCAACTTCACATAACACATTATGGGAGTTATTCACTAAAGTCCGAATTGTTGCATATAGGTGCGAATTCGCCAGATAAAGACAGTCAAAATGGGCTGCTGCCGCCGCAGTTGCATCTTTATAATTTATTTATATTGTCGCAGTCATGACTTTATTATGGGGAAAAATTGTTGCAATCTTAACAATAAAAAATTGTCATGATTTTACATTGGGGAAATTGTTGTGAATTTGCTATGGGAATCCACTGTTTGTGAATTCAACAGTCGAATTTGCACCTTAGTGAATAACACCCTGAAAATTTGTGAATTACAAGTTAACATGTGGCTTACAAGTTAAAAGGCAAGTAAGCTTAACATAAGAAAATTTTTTAAGAAGTGCTTTTTTTTGCAAAAAAGACCATTTTTTGATAGAGTCTGTATAATAAAGTCAATATAATAAAATCCATAGTGGAGAGTTCCAAGAATTGATAAAGTCATTGAGGAAGAAGTACCTTTTCAAATAAATGGGTACATGCAACAACACTAAAACAAATGGTTTAAATTATAAAGAATCTCAAAATACCTGGCTATAAACAATCTATATAATGGCTATGAAAGGACCAGTTGGATATTAACTTTACTCATATTTTTTAACAGTCTCCAACCAGTATTGGTTATCTGCAATAGATAGAGAAGAAAATGAATCACAGGTTCTAAACAGCAAATGATAAAAAAACAATTTAGACTCCAATTTTCATTGAGGCCTTTTGGATGGAGAGAATCCAACTTCCAAATCCAAAGTGGCCTCATTTTGTAACAATTTAGTTTTTGGCTCATTGTTTGGATTGATGATGACCTGTTCTAAGATCTGCCACCTGATTTGTGCAACCATATGCTTTTTTTTTTCATAAAAATGTTTAGCTAATAAGAGTTTCCTTTTTGGAGAACTTTTTTTTTTATAAGAATCTCTCTTGACTTTAGATAAGGTTTCAGGTTGAAAACAACATATGGAAATGTTATGTTCATTTAACCAGATCCTGCATTGTCTGGAGGTTTGTCCAACATACAATAAACCATTATTACTTGTTTTATCTTCTTGATGAGTTCATTTATCACATGGCTAATTCAGGGACAATCATTTCACATGGACATTTTAAACAGCATATGACATTAGTAGAAATGCTTGTGGCATAGCTTTTCAGCTGAATGGAAGTACCTTGGTTAGGATGTAGGCACTTATCCCCTTTGATTATACCGGTACCATTACAATGACTACAGTTGTAACATGGAAATGTACCACATTTTAGAGTAAACTGTTTGGGTGTTGTTGTTTTGTGCCATTCAGATCTAACCAGATTGTGTCCCTGAATTTCCTCTTTTATAGCCAAAGGTAGGACCATCCTTGAAGAGGTTTCCATATACAGGGTCATTTTGTAGAATTAACCAGTATCTTAATATAGTTGATTTTAAGTAATTGGAGTGAGGGTCATATAATGAGGTAAATGTAAACTTTTTTTTTAGTGGTTGTATTTTTATTCTTGTGAAGTAACAGAGTTTCCCTTTGTATATTGATGACCTCTTTTTGAGACTTACATAAATCTTTATAATTATAGCCTAATTTCCTTGAACTTTTCTATCATAATATCACTTTGGATTTGGAATTTAGGTAAATCCTCAGTTAAGGGTCTAGCCTGTATGAATTGACTTTTGGGGAGACCTTTTGTGGTATCTGGTGGGTGAAAGCTAGATTTTAATAGAAATGTATTCCTATCTGTTTCTTTAGTGTTTAGGTCTGTATGCATTTCCTGATGGCCAATTTTGATTTGGACGTCTAAATAATTAATAGTTTGGAGGTGATATGCAAATGGAAATTTAATTATGGAGTGAAAGGTGTTAATGTAAGAGAGAGAAATTTCTCAAGACTATCTACTCCCCCTGTCCAAATCAGGAAAACATTTTCTACATATCTTTTCCAGCAAAAAAGTGTGTTCTTTACAGTGTTCTTGGTGTAAAATATTATTAACCTCCAGATCATACATAAAGATATAGGCAAAGCTTTGTGCCGTGTTGGCCTTGCTAGTGCCTTGAAGCTGCAAATAAAAATCATTAACGAATCTGAAGTAATTTTTGCTGAAAATTAATTCAAGACAATTGCATAAACATGAAATTTCAGCTGTAAGAAGTGTTTCTTTGCATAGGTACTTCCTAATGCATTCAATACCCTCAGTGTGTGGAATAGAGGTGTGAAGATCACTGATGTCAATTGTGCATAGTGTGCTATTCTCTGGAATTATCAAATCTTTTAAATAATTGAGGAACTTAGTGGTATCCTTAAGGCAGGTGTAAATAGATATCCACATATACTGCAAGTGACTGTAGCAATAATTTTATCCCAGAAACTATTGGTATGCCAGGTGTGGATTATCTAAAATTTAATGTATTTTAGATAAAAGGTAAAACAGAGCTGTCCTAGGATTCATTTGTTTAAGTAAATTTTCTATGTCTGGGGTAATTATACTATTAAAATTAGCTTCATCTAGCATAATATCTGTTAACCTTTTAATGTCTGTAGTATTGTCTTTTTTTAATAGTTCGTAATGAAAGTGATTACTGAGTTATCTAATGGCTTCTGCTTCATATTGTTCTATGTCTAACATTACAGTCCCACCCCTCTTGTCTTCTCTTTTGATAATGATAGTTTTATCACTGTATAGAGATCTCAAAGTAAGTTTTTCAGCAAGAAACATGTTTGAAAAGGAGAGTTTAGGCTGGGTTCATGCGAGCGTACGATGCGCAGCGCATCCTACCCTCGTGTGAAGAAAAAAAAAAGAAGAAAAATATGCTCCAGTGTACTTTTCAATTCTACTTACCAGCGACAGTGTGAACGCTCCCATGGCGTTCACAGCACTTCTTGTGTGTCACATTTTGGCATGTCGTATGTACGCCGGCCAAAATGAGACACACAGCGTTCTGGACCCAACGTATGTGCGTCATACGCTCGTGTGTCCGGAACTAGGTAAGTATCGTTGGCTTTCATTAAGCCGGAATTTTTTTTTTAACACGGTCATATGATGTGCTGCACATCATACACTCATGTGAACTCAGACTAAAAGTGATTGGGAAGGTGCTTTTTAACATCAGAATTGACCATATTTACATAGTATTATGTTTACAAAATATATACAGCAAAACAATTGACATTACATTTGAAGCAATCAATTTGCACATTTTTATGCCCACCCTTTTAGTGTTAAAACGTATGCAAAGTAGGTGTTCATTGCATAAAAGCAATGTTTTAGTTGTGCAAAATTTATCAGTGTGACATAGTTCACTAACCATTTTATGTGTTATCATTTTAAATAGTTCCATGTATTGCATTTAACAGATAGTTTTGGGGGCATGCTCAATTAGTGAGCTAAGCCCTTGACTAAGGGAGGAGGGGCCAAGATTAGCTGAAAATGTCCACTGCAAATGCTTGCTTTTTTCTGTAATTGTTCTGACTATTCTGCATAACGGGTAACCCTAAACCTGTCATTTTTTCCATTAAAGTTTTTATTAGTTTTAAAAATCATATTTCTTTTACATACGTATTTGTCTATTGTTACAAAATCATTGTTTCCTTTTAACATGTTTCTTATCTGTGATGCAACTTCATAACATTATTAAACATCCTTTTAACATATATTGTCGGTCTCAGTGTCTTTTCTATGGCTGTAGTTCTATTTGTTGTTGAGTCAAAGTATTGTGATTTATTTCTTTAAATGATAGCCAACTTTCCCAATTTTTTAGATATTGTTCATATTGGTTTTGATTACAAGCATTTATTCTTTCATATTCAGCATTCAGATGTCTTAATGATTTCAGCGTATGACGGCACTTTGGGTGACCTCCAGCACTTTGCTATCCATAATTTGGTAGCTAAAATTAGGTGTGTGGCTATAATTCTTGTTGGTTTTGGTGTTTTTGGAGGGTATATATGTAGCAGTGCTATTTCAGGTCTGGTTGGCAAAGGTTTCCATGTGATTCTATGGATCAGTTGAAATATTTTTTCCATAGATTGTGGATTTTTGGGTACATCCAGAAGATGTGAACTATGTTGCCTTCCTTCTCTGTTGCAGTTACGCCAACAGAGTTTTGATGTGGAGGGGAAAATTTGGTGTAGTCTGGTGGGCACCCAGTACCATCTCATTAATATTTTACAATGCTGTTCCAAGTGATTATTACTCATTGAGATACCCTTTAACGACATAAATGATTGATGCCATTGTTCTTCTGTAAATATGTTGGATAGATCTCTCTCCCATCCATGTGGTAGTTTTTTAATGTTTGGATCATCTGTTAGATAATTGTATGTTTGTGATATAGTTTTAGTATTCCTTAAGTTATTGTAGCATAATCGTTCTATGATTGTTTTAGGTTTGATTTTTTTGTATTGTGGCATATTTTTTTTAGTATATTTACTATTCTTAGATATGAATAGTGTTCTGTTTTGGGGAGTGAGAATAGTGTTCTCAGTTCTTGGAATGGTTTAAGTTTATGATTGAAATATAGTTGTTCTATGTTTGTTATTCCATTACTTATCCACTTTTGCAGTTTTAAATCTGGTGAAATGTAACATAGTGATTCCACTGTTGTCAGTGGAGAGAGAGATCCATCCCTTCCCTAAACCTGTCATTTTAACTCTTGCTGCACTTAATACTACATGGGCAATGAATATAAAGCTCTTTATCAACAGGTTCGTTAATGATGAGTGGTGATGAACTTTAACAAAGTAGGAAGTAGGAAAACTGATGCACACATGCAGAAAAGCATCACATTATTGTGCCTTGCTTCTGCAAAAATAAAACAAAAACAGTCTACTAAGTTACCACAAATATTCTAGTCTGTCAATAGATTGAAATTATGTTTCTGCGAAACAGCTAATCGTAGACTGAGGGATTCATTTTGAAAAGTCCAAATAGTCACATAATGGTCTGAATCTGTGTCTATTTTCCACTTCCCCATGTTCGCTTATTGAGCAATCTATGTAAAGTGGCGAATACGCAACCAATTTGGGCTTCAAAGATAGTCGCCAACTAACAGAGCTCTTCGCATCACTTTGCGTGCGTGTGCACAGGTACTTGTACAATTGACTAAGATGGGGATTGTGTCAAAGGTGCAAATGCGACTAGGAGAACTGCTCTGAATTTACCTATTTGACTTTGCCATTTCAGTGGTGAATAGGGGCGTTGATGGCAGGGCTCCAGTGTTGTGTAAGGTGACTATTCATTGAAAAAGACAATGACGACTGTGGCTAAGTGACAACATGATCTAGGGACACGGTGACATAGAAATAGAATATACACAGAATCCAGTTAGTGGGATATAGTAAGACTGACATCACCTTGTCTAATTTGCCTCACTCCTCATGACTTCTCATCCTGCTTCTATCTGACTTACTACACCACACTACGCATGTGACAGCGATAGCAGCTGTCCACCTGTTTGACAAGTGTATTTGTCTCTTACTCAACACTGAGAGGTAAATCCACATCTATTTTGGTGATGTGTCAAACAGATTACATCTGTACTCACTTGTGACTTTGTAGTTTTGCAATGCGTTAGCCAATAAAAGGTATCACCTACTGTATACTCTACTTGTCTCTATTTTGGCGATGCGACTCAAATTGTAGTGAGGTGAATTTGACAGGTGAATTCACCATTTTAAAAATGTGATCTTGAATGTATTGTTTGATTTCACCCTATCTCTCAAACACACAAATAGACAATAACCCAGTCCTATACTCACATACACACATGTAAGGCTGGGTTCACAAGAGCATATTATGCTCAGAGCATAAAACGCTAGTGTGAAGGAAAAAAAAAGAAAAATATGCCGAGCGTATTTTTCTATTGTACTTACTAGCGACAGTGTGAACACTCCCTCGACATTCACATCACATCTTGTGAGTCACATTTTGGGCACAGCGTATAATACACCGGCCAAAATGCGACACACAGCATTCCGGACCCAGTCTATGCGCATCATACACTGGTGTGTCCAGAACCAGGCAAGTACTATCATTAACCGTATTTTTTTCACACTAGTGTATGATGCGCAGTACATCATACGCTTGTGTGAACCGAGCCTAAGAAGAGAGTAGTTGAAACCTTTTAATCACCTGTCCACCCTGCTGTTATTGTTCACAGGAAATGCCTCATGACAATGTCACATACCAACAATGTTATCTCTTCATGAAAAACTTTCTCTATTATTCACTATGAAAGTGCTCTTTGAGGAAAGGTTTTCCTTTCTCTGAATGAAGATATAACAGAACCTCTGTTTCTGGATTGCAGAGTATATTTTATATTATAAATTCCTTGTAGAATATATATGCCCATCCACACAATTTTCTTATTTTATTGCTTAAAAACTCAGTCAAAAGAGGCCTCTAACTCTTTCACATTTCCTTGTCATAGTCTGATAGCCAAAAATGAACTCTATCAGTAATATATTAAATTCTAATCATACCCCTAAGCCATGGCAAGGTACTTGGATGAAGAACATGGTCATGGGTTAGTGAGCATTAGATTTATAAGACATGAAGAAGAAATACTGCAATGTTAAGCCATTACTCTCTATTGTGCAGTCTGCCTGAGCCAATAGTAGCTGAGGAGCTGTGTGATTTTAAGTGTAAGCTTTACAGGTGATTGATACAGGAAAGAAATAGCTTACATGAGTGTATTGTGAAATAGTAGCCTTATTATTTATGTTAATATGAAATCATACAATATGCAATTGTAAATATGTGCAAAAAAAAAAAAAAAAGGTTCATACAGCTTAGGGTGACTCATCCTTGTGCTGTGAAGAACTAATTTAAATTGAAAATTATACTGGAAAATGATGTTGTTCTAAAAGAAATGAAAGTTTTAAATATTTCTTTGGTGAGTAAATCAATTAGAGCAGTGCTCTCTGGGAAATATGTACAAGGAACCAATGCAGAGAGGAAGGTGTCATCTGTCATTTCTACAAGATTTATAGCAGTTTTGATACCATATATAGCGTTCCTGCAATACGGCTCCTTTTTGTTCTGGGGATACATCTTCCCTTTGCCAATGTCTATCTGAAAACTACCTAGTCTCTGCAACGCCACTGAGCCAGCCTGATTTTATATGCATGAAGCAAGAATGACAGAGTGCTCTGATTCATGATCAAGTGACCCTCATTGATGGTGCTTTAGCAGGACTTTCTCTTAGTGCAAAAGTTAGTTTGTTGAAGCAATCAACAGTCACCTCATTTTGTTATGAAGTAATTAAAAAAAAAAACCCATAGTATGTTAACTTAAAACAATAGCAGGGGATTCAAAAAGATAGACATATTTCTATCAATAATAAATAAAAATAATCTGTATGTGGACTTTATTCTGTATTGCTACTGCTTATTGACTAAACAGACTATTCCCTTGGTGAAGAAACAAGCGTCAATAGATGCTACTTTATGTATTGTCAGACGTAGTCCGTCATACAGCAGCAGGATAGTGATGCATAGTGAGTGATACAAATTCACCAAAACAAAGTGAAGCGATTTTCCCATAACACTCATGGATCTGTTTAAAGGAGGAAATGTCACTAGAACTGTAATTTCAACATTAGTTTTATATGCAACAGTATCTCTAGTTCATTTTTCACTCAATGGCCATATTTTCCTTTGAGTGTAGTCGTTTTACAAGGGCTGCTTGTTGGTGAAGGCACTTTTCAATAAATGGAAGCATCCACTTGTATAAAGTTTGCCGTCTCTTTTCATTAAGATGCTTGTGTAATTGTTTGGGGTGACCTGGAGCAGCAAATGGAACCTGGGATAGTTTGATTATAAGCTACAGTCACATACACTAAACAGGAGCCCTGCTATCAGCCCCCTACTTCCTACATTGATCTAGAGAAGTAAAAATGCACGCAGAAGTACATCATGGTACTTACAGTGTAATTGGAGAAAAATGATCATCCATACATTATAAGGTCCTCCTACACCCTTTTTAAGTCAGAGGAATCTCTTTGTATTTTTTGAAATATCTCTTTGGTACTTCAAACTTTTTTAATATTTGGAATTCAGAAGAACACAACTATAAGCTGCTTCTCCTCTAACATTTCAATTAATCATTCTGTATATTTAAATTTGCTTTTTAGAATCAATGTCTTTCTATTGAATATAACAAGGTTCTTATCTTGTACCCCCTTTCTGTTCACCATTTATACATCTGGCTTTGGTCAGCTGGTATGGGTTTATGTAGTATCTGAGCTGTCATGATGCTTACATTTTGCCTTTCTTCTTCCTTTGTACTTAACATGAATAATTAATGCTTCCATATTTGTACCTTCTAGACATCACTTGTCACTTAAGAAAGATTACAATCTCTGATTCCCAACCGCCCCCAGCTGAGGAGTATTTTTGTCAATGCTTTCTCATTTACTTATGGTTGTCAAGCAGTCAAAAAGGCCTGTTATTTTCAATTTAAAATTATTTGTAATCACCTGATCAAATCACGTAGAAATCTTCTATTAAACTACATTGATCAGGCCATTCTACACAAAATGACTTTATTTCTCTATTAATAAGTTACAAGTCCTTTTGCTACTATGAACCTCCATTGAAATAGGTGAATTCCAGTGCCAACTCACAGGCCCTCATCTGGAACCACAAAAAGACAAAGCTTTAATGATCTTAGCTTCTGAAAAAGCAGGTCTGAACCTACCACATTGGATATTCTACAGTCTAGCTTGTCATCTAAAGTTCATTAAAGATTGGATATATAAAATGATGTTGTCACTCACCTAAATCTTACATATCTCTTACATGCCCCCAGGAAAAATTTCACAACACCATAAAAAAATGAACAACAGCATAACATGATCATAACCTCGAAAACAGGAAAAACTTTTCAAAATGAACCAAACTTTCTCTATTTCTTAGGAGATCCATTGTTTCAAAACAATGATCTGAATCCCAACATTAAACAATGGAATGATGAGCGACTCAGGTACTCTGATGGACCTATGTAATAACAAAAAATATCACCTCCATATCATCCAATCCAAATACAGTCTCCTTATTAAAAACACATCTTTCTTGCCCTTATTAAAAACATTTTTCTTAAAAGTCAAAAGATACTTAAATCAGGTTTTATGCTCCATATTAAATCAACTAGAAGCTAACCTTCTAACATTTTAACATTTTAATAACCAATACACCAGGGTATTTTTATTCTCATCATCTACTTGTCTACTTGACTATAGCATTAACCTGATAAGTCCAGTATAGTGGGCTCACCCAACTTCTAAGCAACACTTTAGACAAATGTAAATCTATTTACAACAGATGGATCAAAAATACAAGGCTGACCTTGTATGTCACCTTCAGAGTACTGCATAGACTATATACAACTGCTTTACTAGCCAAAAGGAAGAACTACATTTTCATAGGTGGCTTCAATAATTCCTTATTAAACAAACTAACATATTTACAGTCTTTACAGAGAGATATTCTAACTCATGTGATATTTCATGACATGCCACAACCAAAATCCTTCTAGGCATATGAGACAACACATCTTATCAACCTTCAAAACATTAATTAGCATACTTTATTAAGCTTTATAATGCTGCTTTTGGATTACAGCTCTGGACACCACCACGAAATATGGGATCTTGTCTTTTCAAAGCAAAGTGGAAGGAGGATTCTAATTTATCAAATCTGGTAGCCTTTTCTTTTTGGTTGCATTAAACTTGCACCTCCCTTTGTATTTCTGTTCTTTTGTTTCTCCACCAACTCTTAGACACATCATAAACATACTTTCCTTTTCACTGCCTGAATATCTGTTTTTCTTGGCTTTTACCATTGCATTAAATGATATATTTAATGCAACATTAAATATGGAACATTATCCTTGACTGTTCTCATCCTAACCAGGACTTGTTCTGCCTCCTTCCTTCT
>WMED01019558.1:0-12394 GCA_019650415.1 Pipa parva | reverse complement strand
TATCTTTTCTCTCCAGCGCATCCTATACACGTCTGTGTTGCAACTTTCCTTCATTCCACAAGATTGAAACGACAGGGCAGGTCGTTTCCACAGGATTGCAAGCAGGGGAAATTTACATCTCATTATTGGACTCTATAAGGAAAGAACTTTTTCCTAATTTAATTTAAGTTTGTTTTTGAATTTGTACTTCAGAAAAGTTTATTTCTTAACATTGTTAATATATTTGAAAGAAAACATAGGCCATCTTTCTGTCAAAGGGCGCTTTTACCTATTTCTCTGATTATTCAGGATTTCCTTCTAAAGATAGTTATGTATTGTCTCCTTTAAACAGCTCCATGCAAAATGACATCACTTCAGGTAAATGTGTCTTATGATGGATTTCCTTCAGTACATGAATGATACTATTTCCCATGACATCACAAATGATTACATACAGTATCAGTTTGCTTAATTGCAGCATAAATATGCTGTATACTGAATATGCATAATTTACTTTGATTTGCAATCTGTTACTGGTTTTGCAATGTGCATTTTGTCTACTTGTAATTGAAAATCTCATTGTTGGTACTTGTCAACGTGCATTTTTTCTGCATACATTTTAAACACAAAGATTTTAAGTTTATATATTTGAAATTATAAAAATGTGAATACCAAGGGACCCCATAAATGGTGTATTCTAACTCTTACCTTCTGTCAATATTGTAAGGCTGGTACACCCTCACACCCTTAGTTGTTTCATATATATTGTCTTTTGACAAGTACATTAGTAGGAATTGACCTTTTCCAGACTGTTGTCATTGATATGGGGTAAGCACTCCCAAACTAATATGTTCTTAAAGGTATACTGCATCCAAATTAAGAGGGGAAGGTCAGCCTTTTAATACCAGAGCAAATATATATATATCCCCCAAAAAACACTCACTTAACTGTTTTGGAAAGGGAAGCATCCAGTAAGATGAATGACCACCAAGAACAGAGTTAAAATCCAATTGTCCAATTAAAAGACAAAATGTCTTGCATCATTCTGGCTTACCGCATTTCACGATAGTAACTTTTCAGTTATGGGGTTTGTATAGGGGGACAGATACTTTCTGAATTAGTAATTTAACATTTTGGCTGAAATTTAATAAAATCGAAAATATCGACATTGAATAAATGTTACCAATATTGCGATATCAAATGATTTTTACAGATATCACGATATAGAGTTTACCAATGTCGAATTATTTTTGCCAATATCGTGATATCGAATTTACTGATATCGCATGCTTTCTGATATTGCGATATTGAAAATTCGATCAAAACTTTTCAATCTGTTTATTTCTACGGAAAATCCATAATATCAATGGAAAAATTCAATATAGTGATGTGGAATTTTCAATATCGCGATATCAAATGTTCAATATCACGACTTTGAAAAATTGATTCAAAATTTTCAATATTTTTGATATTTTTTTAACCGATTTTTTTCTTCAGTGGGAAAGTCAAAAACAGCCTTTTCGACGTTAAGAAATTTTGCCCCAAGTGTTAAGATTAACTTTGCAGAATTCCCACAAAATGAGTTAGCCTAACTCACAAGAACTTAGCACATGCCTATGTATAAAACACTGTTTAAATGTTGCGATATTTTGTGCTCATATTTCAAAATCATCTTTAAATAATTTGACTAAATAAAGCCTGATACCTGTCTATATAAGAAGATTCTGGAGGTAAACCCTACTCAGGGGGTAATTCAGTATAGTCCGAACTTACCCTCCGATCCTTCGCCTCTGCTCGCACAGACTGTTATGCACTGGCTGATGTCCTGCGCATGGACATCAGCGAACGCTTTAAAGGGATTCCAGTCTCGGCAAGGCTCAACTCGAATTGCCTCGCAAGACTGGAATCCCTTTAAAGCGTTCGCTGATGTCCGCGCACAGGACATCAGCCAGCGCATAACAGTCTGTGCGAGCAGAGGCAAAGGATCAGAGGGTAAGTTTGGACTATGCTGAATTACCCCCTCAGTGTTTGGAAGATCTGGAGGAATGTAAAAAAACCTTAGAAGCTCTCCACAGGGGATAATTCAAAATGACAATTAGATGGTTATGCTGAATGACCCCCATACCATCCCATATGTATTGCTAGCAGTACCCCACTATTTATTCATCCCTATAATAAAACATCATACATTTCTTTAAATTATATTCCCAGTTACAATTCTCTACTCCAGTGTAAAAAGAACTCTCAGGCATATAAAAGCCTGTATTAATATCTATGGCTTTGATTTATTTTATTAATTTAGTAGCTCTTTTCAGCACCATTCATATTCCATAATGCTTTTCTTGTGAATTGCTGAACAAAACTGTACTGCATTTTAAAGATGAAGTCTTACTAGTGTTTTATAGAGGCAAAATATTACTTCCCTCTTTTAATTCTATGTCTTTTTAAATAGAGGTTAATTCCTTGCTAACTTTTACTATACCTGCTTGCAGGCTTTTTATCTGAAATCACACGGCCCCCACAACAGCTTGGCAAATAAGGCCAACAATATAACAATACATTTTTTTAAAGGAACAGTCCAGCTTGTTTATTAAAAAATTCAGTGTGATATAAGTGCTTAAAAAGATGTTTTTGTAATTTACTTAATAAGTTTATTATTTCATTAAAGTGCACCTGTCACCTCAAAATGAATACTAATTTAGGTTGTACTAATGAAATAAAAGTTTTTGTAATTATATATGCATTTAAAAAAATGTACCTTTAAAAAGCATTTCTCTCTGTCATCTTCCCTGTCAGCCTGACTTTTCTTTCCCGAGTGTCAGGTAGGTGGGGCTAAATAATAATTGACATTACAGCACCTCCAATCAGATCCCTTAAATCACAATCTAGCAGGGATCTTATTGGAGGAGTTATTATGTTAATCATCATTTAGCCCTGCCCACCCAACCTGGGAAAGAAAAGGCAGGTTGACAGGGAAGATGACAGAGAGAAATGCTGTTTAAAGGTACATTTTTTAAATATATATATATATATAAAATATTTATTTCATTAGTACAACCTACATTTGTATTCGTATTTTGAATTGACAGGTGCACTTTAAAGCAAACATTCACTCTTATGTAGCGCTATAGAGAGCTTCTCTGTATTATTTCTCAGCCAAATTTATGTATTCTGTACACGCAGGCGACTCTACAGTACCCCACACAGCACAAAAACTGTTAGCTATTAAGGAACACATTTCTGCCTAGCTGTGCCAAAGCCCTGTCAGTTTTGTACTTCTTAGACCTACAGGGAGAGCATGTTTGTCAATGTACGCTCCCTGTAAGTGTGCCTGTAACATCTACCACTAGTAACTTTTATAGGAAGCACATATATGTAACTGCATGCTACATCTTCCAAAAGCCAACAGTGCTGACAGAGATTTAAGGCCTTAGTGACTAAAGGATGAATTCACCTCACTACAATTCAAGTTGCATTACCAAAATAGTCAAAAATTCACTTCTCTTTATTGATGAAGTTGCGGATAGATTTGTCAAACATGCGGACTGCTACAGTCACAGTTGCATGCATAGTATGGAGAAGTCGGACAAATAGAATTAGAATGCAAAGTCATACAGAGTGATGTGAATTCCTTCAGTGATGTCATCCTCACCATATTCTACTAACTGTACATACGTGAATAATACATCCATTTCTATTTCACCTTGTCCCTAGTTCAAGTTTAATTGGAGACAAATTTAGTCACCATTGTTACTTTTGAAGAAATACTTGCCTTAAGCCACACTGGAGCCCTGCCATCAACAACCCCCCCTGCCATCAACAGGTGAAATTGGAGTACTACTTACTATGTTGTCACCCAAATTAGATGCATATTTGCCACACTGCAGAGTTTGCTCAACAAGCAAACATGAGGACGTGACAATTTAATGCAAATTTAGAGCTATATGTGATAATTCAGCCTGTAGTCAGTAAGGCTGTTAGTCAGCTGAAGGTGATAGTGGCACTATAGCAGAATAGTCACACCAACAGGATATTTGTTTGACAGATAGTGGATTTCTTTTACAAGTGGTTTATATATATTTGGATTTTGAATCCTTACATGTATTAACTGAAAGTAACAATTTCAACAAATTATATATATATATATATATATTACAACAAATAATAGACTAGATGCAAAAATATGGAGGTAACAAATATATATTTGTGCATAATGCTGAAATTAAAATAAAATTTACATTACCCTTCATTATTAAATTTAAACCAGAAGTCCAGATGTAACTGGGCAGCTGCTACCACCCCTCTATTGGTTTGCTGGGCTGTCTGGGCCCTGTCTACAGCAGTCCTTCCTTTAAATTGCTGTTTGTGGATCTAATGGCACAGGGATTATGCATCTTATTTATCAAAGTGGAATTTGTTCTTTAAATGTTTGAATTTCACATATCCATCAAAGATCTTTATTTTATGTAATGTGCTAAATTCACTTATACTGCGCAACATTACACTGACTGCATATCACTTTGTGTCTTTTCAATGTAAAGGCAACAACACTTGTGTTTAAAGGGGAGCTATAGTCAGATTACATCTTTACATGTGCAGTACAATGCCTTAGTGAGAAGTGCTTCGCCCCAGTAGATGTTTCATGTGACACAGAATGATTGAGTAGCAGCACTGATAAACTCCTGCAGCAGAAAATGTGTGTGGTATGTACTGGCCAGTTTCCCATGCAAAGGTACCCTCCCCTGGACATTTTTACCCTACTTACTACTTAGCACATTTGCACAAGTCATCTTTACCTCTGCAATCTCCTGTATTCCAAGCTTAATTTATGAGGTCAAAAGGTCATCAAACTGCTTAACCAATAGCAGTCAGGCAGATTTTTCTTCTCATGTTGCCTGACTTGTAGAACAGGAAGAGGAGGGGGAGCGGGTGGGGGAGAGGAAAATGTCAGTTCTTAGGAAACTAATTAAGGGAAGTAAACTGCATTATATTGTTTCTTTCATAAACATTTTTTGAACTATTTGTGTCAGCAATTGCCTTAGTATAAAGAAGTTTTATTTGTATGTGTGCAGTTATCTCAGCACTATAGTGCCCCTGTAAGTGTCAATTTGGCCAAATACACTTACCTGTTTATGCAGACTTGAGTTTGCCAAATAAAGGCAAGAAATTGGGCAACTTACAGCATGGTTCCTATTGTAATTCTGGGGATATTTCAAAAGGCTTAAAATTATGGAGATAAAGTGCCAACATGAGCTAGGAATGTAAAAGAGAATTGCTATAATTTCCAAGGAACAAGAATATGTGACATTGTCTCATGGTAATTTATGCCTTTTCTTAGTATGTAGAAATTCATATAGAAAGAGTTAGTTAAAGTGCAATTGTTTCCTTTAACCAGATCATTGTGAAGGTGACATCACTTTCCTACAATACAACTAATCCTTTTGCACAAAATACATTTACCACTGTTACAATGTACAGTTTAGTGAAAATGCACAAATATCATTAACTGGCAAATTTTAGCTATGTGTAGTGAATTGACTTTGGCAGGCAAATACACTATTTCATGAATAACCCCCTATGAGCCCCATAGGATGAATGTATTACACAGGGAAGCTGTCTCTAAAGAGAAAATAAGGTGGCAGTTACAGGTGTAAATGGAATTATTTGTAGTGAGATTCCAACAGGACACATTGTAACTTTCAGCTTACAGGTGTCAAAGAAAATGTCAGAATAAAATGATAACTTTTATTTGAGATGTCTTCTTTGTTACATGACATTTAGTTATAAGCTTTCATATTCACTCATTTATCAATGACATCATTCTTTATGTCAAGGTAAACTGCTACAGACTTTGGGTCTTACTGACTAAAGGCCAAATTGTCTCGTATAGCTATCATATAGCTATAAATTCACATTTGATTGCTAATTCTCCATGTCTGCATATTGAGAAAACTCTGTGATGTGGTGAATACACGTTTAATTTGGGTGACTATGATAGATGCGGACTTATGGAGCTCTTCTGATTACTTCACATGCACGTGCACATGTACTTTGCAAATTCAGCAAGCAGTGGACTCAGTCATAGTTGTATAGTGCATAGTGCTCCGAATTCACCTATTTGACTTAATATGAATAGGCAACTAATTATTCAAAAGTAACAATGGTGACTGTGACTAAATTTGTCTACAACTAAACTTAAACTAAGGACAAGGACACACAGAAATGCATGTATTATTCTCACACACACACACACACACACATACAGTAGTGTATGTATATATATATATATATATATATATATATATATATATAGTAGGGATTTCATTTAAGTGGTTTTGGTCGTCTTGTTCAATAACGAACTATAAGCAGGTTCTTTCCTGAGGATTCGCCTTTATTTACAGAAAAACAAAAAAACTTTAACAAAAGTCCAGCCTGACTTGGCAAAACAATAAAAGAAAACAAATAACATAGGGTTTTCAGAGTTTTCTCACAAACATAAATTTCTTTCCATAAATCCTACTCCTTAGAGTCTCCGTGGTCTTTCCAGTCCAACAACACCTCAGCACCGACAGACACACACAGAGAGACTCTTTCTCTCTAGCTAAGTCTGTGTTTTTACCTTCTCTAAACAGGTGCACTAATTTTAGGAAAAGCCTGGGATGGAGTCCATGAGTGGCCTTCCCACCCAAAACTCCTCAGCCACCTCTAAACCCTGGTCCCAAACTCCAGTATTAACAACGTCCCTGACAGTTAACCCTGTCAGTCTCGGCTATTCCCAGGGTTTTATGCCACGGCTGACAGGAGCCTCAATGGCACGTACACTTCATCTATAACTCTCCCAAAGACCTGCTTATAATATATATTTATATATTTATATATATATATATATATATATATATATATATATATATATATATATATATATATATATATATATATATATATATATATATATATATATACAGTATATATACATACAGTTAAGGAAATGGTGAGGATGATGTCACTGTACTTCACTGGGGGAATTCACATAAATTTGCATGACTTTGCATCCTACTTCTATTCAACTGACTTTGCCAAACTACACATGCGACTGTGGGGGCTACTGACTAAAGTGAGAATTCGACTGTTGAAGTGAATTCTCATCACTTTGAATTGCTACGCTTGGATTCCCTACTCCTTATTGACTAAACAGTGGATTTCCATAGTAAAGTCACCACCACATCAATATTCCAATAAGGAAGTCGCGACCATGACAGTAGCCATCTGTTAGGTAGTGTGCGACTATCGTTAGCTGGTGAATTTATGCATGAATTCGACAGATGAATCATTCATCATCATTTTGGAAAAGTCAGTGGTCCCTGACTGATTTTAACCCACTTACAGGTTTGGGACATATATGGGGGTAATTCAGGAAAGAGTGAAGTTACCTTGCGATGCTTCTCATCAGTTCGCCGAGACGGGTACATGCTCCCTGGTCTCCGGCAAGCGGAGATCAGCAAACGCTTTAAAGGTACTTCGGCAAGGCGACTCGAGTGGTCGAACTGATGAGAAGCATCGCAAGGTAACTTCGCTCTTTCCTGAATTACCACCATAGTCACAAAACACATGAGGGAAATTTATCAAGGATTGTAAAGTGCATTTCGACCCTTTCCCTCTGCTAAAAAAAAAAAAAGGCATATTTAACAAAAAGCAGGGAAATAAAATTTTATATCAAAAGATTCGAAATGAAACAAACAAAAAAACAAAAAAAAACAACCAAAACTGCATTTAATGATCAGTTATTGCTGTGATAATCTTTATTCTGTGCTAGGTGGAGGGGATGGCTACACTAGCAGCAGCTGAACAGGTGTTCCTTTGTGTTAGGAAGGCATTTTTTTTTTTGTATTTTGTTAATTTTTTATATAGCGCTACTTTATTACGCAGTGCTTTACAGAGGTTAGTCATTCACTTCAGTCCCTGCTCCATGAAGCTTACAATCTAATTTCCCTATTCAGTCACACACATGTATGTTTTTGGATTGTGGGATGAAACTAGAGTGCCCAGAGGAAACCCGCACATGTGCGAGGAGAACATACAAACTCCATGCAAATGAAGTTCAGGGTGGAATTGAACCCAGACCTGCAAGGCAGCAGTGCAAACCACTTGAACCACCACACTGTCCTCATATTTAAATAAAAATAAAACAATGAACATTAAAAATAAATAAATAAATGAAAAAAACATTAATTAAAAAAATATTAAAAACAAAAAGTGCAATAAAAAACAAAACAAAAATCAATATAGGGAAAGATATCAATTTTATTATTACCAATCCTAAAGTCTTTACTTCAAACCCCTGAAGTAATCCAATATGGGTCCATGTTGTCTGTAATGCTCTCATCCTCAGTTTGATAAGTCATCTTGATCCGGCGTAAGGGTTAATCCACAAGGTGTCTTGATCCTCTGCCCACCTCTACAAAAAATAAAAACCATGTGCTGTCCAAAATCCATGCCAGTCTGAATATCTGGTAGGATCCTCAGCTATTTATGTACTTTGCAGGGAACTGCAGAAAAAGGTAGCCTTGATATAAACTCTGCCTGTTTCTAACTGGCTACTGGCCAAAATGCAGTTACCCAATGAGGGGTATATAAATCATACCTAAGAGGGAACTGCATCACTAAAAATCATTGTGCAGTTCTCTCAGCCTGAGGCTAGGCATAGGAGCTGTTTTGAGTGCTGAGATCCCCCCAGCGTAGCATGGAAGTGATGGTGGGGGGTGATAGTCGGAGGTGATGGTGGGGGGTCCTAAGAACCATTATAGTTAAATTTAAATAAAATGAATTATTCCCATAGCAATGTTGTTACAGTAGCACAATGGAAATAATTGTGTTTTATTTCATTTAACGGTTTTAACCCCTTAGGTTTATACATTTTTTTTTGGTGACTGAAGTTATTTAGGGTAGTTTGTGTATGGTTTTGTTGTTTAAGGTTTTTTGTTGTTGGTTGATGTGTTTTGGAGACATCATTGCAGTTCGTGTTTATTTTGGATACTTTGTAAAATTATTTTTAGCAATACATGTTTGTATTATAGAGCAGGAAAAGCTTGATAAATAGCATTTGAGCATTATTGATTTCTGTGTTAATATTATTGCTCAAAACAGATGCTATCGATAAAAAGTAGTGATACATTTTGATGACTTGTTGAAATGGTTGAATTTTCCCCTCTTTTCAACCATTTCACCCTGCTGACTGATTTGGACAGGTATAGAATTAAAGCAACAGTTTCATTAAGCACAATAGTTCAGTGTCCAGCACACATACCCCAATGCTAGTAAGTTTTTTTTACTTGTCTATGGAGGGAAAGAGCCCTGGGGCATGATCACCACCAGGGCCCTGGGGAGGGTAACATTATGCTACTGACTTAGAGCCGAATTCACTATAGTCCGAAGTGAGGTGCGGAGTGTTTGCCTCACTTCGGACTATAGTGAATTCCCCCCCTTAGTCCATTATCAACTGAGCAAATGGGACCCACATTATCACGTACAAAACAAATGAATCCAGGCTGCTCATTGTGTAGACTCAAAAGGGCATCCCCATTTTATTGCAGAATAAAATAACACAATGTTTCAGGCAATAAAATGGAGATGCCCTTTTGAGTCTACACAGTGAGCAGCCTGGACTCATTTGTTTTGTACGAGTTGATTCGGGTTTGCTGGAGCCCTCCCCGGCTAGCTCCTGGGTAAACTCAAGATGAATGTCACATGACTGTTTAACTTTATGCACAATATCACTCCCAACGCCTCGCTATGAAAGACATGTCACAATGTGCACCTTATCTGAAAATGTAGATTATTTCTCTTTAATGTTTGATTGTTTCAGTTACAAATATGCCATAAGAGTCCACTAATTAGCAACAAAGCTTTCAACAGAGTCAATATTGGGCAATAGTTTTGCAGCACTGTTTTCCCTTTATACAACAAGTACTGAGAGCATTTTCCATATATCTGTAAGTCACATCTGTTAATGCATGGATAAGTGTCCCCAGTGCTAATTTCAGCCACTGCCTCATCTGCCGTAAAGTATTAGCAAGAGTGGAATATACACAATTGGGTAGTGTGGGAAATATCTTGATTTCCATATATATGTGTTACTTATTGTTTTCACTGCTATCCCTAATTATAACATTTAAAATGTATAGCCACTAACATGATTAAATAAATGATTTCCTTTCCCTAAAAATAATATTTTCATATTCTGTGTTTTTCTTGTATAAGCTTACATCAAATTCTACACAGTAAGTAAGTAGAGAGAGAGAGACAGAGAGAGAGAGAGTCAGATTTCACTATATCGTGAATACAGTTTCAATTTATGTTCAGCAGACCTTATAATTTACATGCTGATTTTGCACTCCAGAAGGTGCATTGCTGGCTGTTTACAAATCTGCTTCCATTGCTCAAAACAGAACTATATAAGAGCACTGTAAATTACAACCATTCACTGCTCATTTCATTAGCAAACCACAAACTGTGTGAACAACTAAATAAGCGCATCTGTAGATGACAGATTATGTGTGGTTCCTGTACTAGTGGTAAGGTATTCAAATGGAACAGCTATTAGTGCATTTAAAAAGGAAATTTTGTTATACACAGTGCTTAGAAAGGCAACATAGCAATAAAAATATGGCTTTTGTTTTGTTCTTCATCATTTTTATTCTATTCTGCATATTGCTAACATGCAAGTAAAGTCTAATAAATACCAGAGAGATGGCAAGGAAAAACACTTTGGTATTCACATAGGCTCTGTTAAAATCAGGTAAGCATTTCATGAGAAGGCAGGGGACATAGCAAAAACTGTGGATTACGGAACATGCTATATAGAAAACAAAGTAAATATTACCACATTGCTGTATATTCATGCAGTGGCAATTAATAAACAGCAATTTGTAGACATTTGCCAAATAGCCAATGCTTGAATTAATGTGCCAGCAGTTCCTTTAGTATTACCTGGTAACATTATCCAAATACTGCTGCCATAAGAGAGTATCCAGAGAACTTAACTATTGAAATATAAGTGAGTTAAAGAATAATTACCTAAATATGGCTCCTGGAAATGGAGTGAGCAGGAGATCACTTGAAAAGAGACCAATAGTGCAACGATGGCCAACCTTTTGAGCTCAGTGTATCAAAATTTGTCAAAAAAATGAGCATAACTCAGGTGGTGTGTCACTTTGAGAATAATCCATTGGCGGGGCAACTCTACTGAGAGCGCAGCACAAATGGCACCATGATGCATGTCAGCAAAAACGTCTTGGCGTATCGCCTCTCACACACCTGTCATAGGTTAGCCATCACTGCACTAGTGCAATCATGCACAATAGAAAGACAGTCAGATAAGTTTGAGCAGTAGAGTGCCCTCTACCTGAGAGGATTAACACCTACAGTAGTGCTGAAGTTGCTGGATATACGTGCAAACACCTGTCTGTTTTCAACTCCTACAGTCTCAAATGGACGATATCCTGTAGCACCCTTGGGAATGTCACTTTCTAGATCTGAATTTTTCAAAAAATGCTTCTCTCTTAGCTTTTAATATCTGTCCATTCCCTCCCTCAGATCATCATCTTCTTAACTTTTCTATCTCATACTCTCCTATTTAAACCTCCACCCCCTAAAACATTTATTCACAAGTGTGCCATTGATTGCCTAGCAACTTACCGCTGTTTGTGTCTCTGGCGTTTGTGTTGCTGGCAAGTGCTGGTGCTGTGTGTAGCCCAGCGCTTCTGGGTTCTCAGCCAATCATGGCCAACTAATGTCACACGTGATGTCAAGGGCAGGGGATTTAAATATGGGCGCTGTGGTTATCACAGCACTCGAGTGTCAATTGTCATCCAGCATGTGGATTGTATGCCTGGCATTTGGAAGCTATTTTCAGCTATGTCTATGCAAAGTTTCTTTGCTTAAGTGTTTCAGTCTGCTACAATTCAGCCTTAAAGGGATCAGCTCCATGTGTCTTCAACTAACTGATTCTGCAGCATTTGAATGAGTCTCTTCACAGCTAGCACTGCAGCTTCAGTCAAATTCAGCACTGGTATGTCTTCATAGTGTTCAGCCAGGAGTGATAGTCCCAGGAATGAATATCATACTCCGCTCTGTGTCCAGGAGGTGCTGTGAGCGACGTTTCTACTAGCTGCTCCAAGTGATCCAGTTGCAGTTCAGCTGTTCCAGGTTTCTGCCAGTGTTTCCCAGTGAGTTATCCAGCTTCCACCAGTGGGAGGTTAACCTGAGAGCCACGACCTGGGAGGTGCCTGCCACAAAGGCCAACCCCCCTGCAGGGGTTTCAGGGTGAAGACCTGACCCTCCTCAGACTTTGCGCCTCAGGGTTAACCAGAGTCAACTACCCTATTGTTCACTATGTGCTTCAAATCTCCTCATCCTG
>WMED01019557.1:0-12395 GCA_019650415.1 Pipa parva | reverse complement strand
GAAACCTTCAAAAATGAACTCTATTAAAAGCCCATTTTCGCTTTTCCAAGTTTAATCAAGCGAACACCCGGAAGTTTCTCGCGGTAAGTACCATGAGATTTGTTTCAATCAATACTTACCGAGAAAAACTTTTTCCATTGAATATTTCCATGTAAAGGGTAGCCATACTACACTAATGTAAACTTCCGGGTGTTCGCCCCATTAATAAACTTGTAAAAGTGAAAGCGAGCTTTTCCGAGTTTAATACATTTCGCCCCCCCCCCCCCCCCCCCCCCGCAGGTCTGCTGTCTTTCCTCAAAGCTCTTCCCTACCCATTCCTCCACCAAACCAATAAAACTCACCTCAATCCCCATAACCCCATTCCTTTTACAGTCTCCCGAAATAGTATGAAGCTGGTCAACTCTTCTGAGGTCTTGCCAACTGTGCATGTTTTGTGGAGAGTGGACATAATGGCACAGGTGTATTCTTAAAGGGACAGAATGTGAAATTCTGAGAGACACATTTGCCAGTGTGTGGTTATCCACAACCATGCACTTTTTCTGAGGTTTGAGAACCTATGGCGTACAGAACAACTCTAAAGGGAAAATAATAACCAATATGGCAGCTGACACTCATTTGTATAAAAGAACAGAAAGAATGTTGTTGTGCACACAAACGCTTTAGCATGCTTCGCTACATAACTATTTAAAGCAAAGTGAATAGACAATTGTCTGCATCTTGTTTTTTGCCTTTGAATTTTTATGACTGTGTAATATTTGGCAGATATTTTTACATTTGCTATTTTCTTACTTTATTACCAATGTGTAATCGTCAGGACTTTTGTTGCGTTTCTTGGCAACCCTATTCTATGAACTGTATGCACTATGGATATAATTAGTGTGGGTTTGGCACCGCTACCTGCCTTGTCATTCTCATCCCAACATATGCCATTCATGCATGTTAATAAACATGTTCTATGGACGATCATTAACAAAATGTTGAGCATATATAAGCATTAAGCCAATGAAAAAAATGAAAGAAAAGACCCATAATTAAGTGATAGTTGTCTCGCTCAAAGACTTCTTTCAGAACTGCTTGTTTGTTTTTTGTATTGTTATTTATGTATTCTGAGCTGTGAAGCCAAATTCCGGGCTCAAGAAGCTTCCAGAACAAACCAGTTTAGTGATATTTATCACTGAGTTTTATGTATATATTTTATTTAATACTTAGCCATTTATACTTAATATTTGTATATACTTATTTTATAGACCTGTGTTTCAACTCATTGTCACAGCTCTTCTTACCTGTCTGTGTATGTAAGTCTTCCTCCCATTTAGATTGTAAGCTCTACGGGGCAGGGACCTCCAAACTCTTGTGTCAACCTCAACTTAACCCTTGAAGTATTGCACTTGTATTGTATAATGCACTTTTCCCATGTCTGTATTATATTTTTTATTATCGAACTGTATAGCGTTGCTTATGCTTGTGGTACTTTATAAATAAAATTCTACACACATCTTATCACCTTTCTCAGCGCTAACAGATGTTCTAGTGGTGCCCGGCAACTCGTTTAATATGATGACGTCATAGCACAGTGTTCTGGACAAACGTGTTATATAGGGTCAGTGCTTTTTCCTAGTTACAAGATTGCATCGTGTTCCTAGTTATATTTAGGGGAGGCTGTGGATTGAGTTTGTGAAACTCATTGCAATTACTCTACATGCTCTGCCTTACTGTACTCACGTAATCTGTTGTTAGAATGCTCCAGCCCAGGGTTTGTCAATTCTATGGTACAACAGGGCATGTTTTGACTCCCATTTTAACGGTGTACAATTTTGCTTGAACAGCAATTATCATAATTGTTTCTACAAAGGAGATCTTCAAAACATGGGCCCTAATTCACCATTGTGCGAAATGAGCCGCGAAGCGTTCGGCTCACTTCGCACATGGTGTTATGTACATGCTGATGTCCTGTACGCGGACATTAGCATGCGCATTAAAGGGATTCCCCTCCTGGCGAGAGCACTCGAGTCTCCTCGCCGGGAGGGGAATCCCTTTAATACGCTCGCTGATGTCCGTGTGCAGGACATCAGCGGGCGCATAATACTATGAGCAAAGTGGCCCGAACGCTTCGCGGCTCACTTCGCACAATGGTGAATTACGGCCATGGTCTCATTTCTTACTTGAGCTTTTCCTTCATTATTTAATACAAAATGTATCTTCGTTAAGAGCACAAATTTACATAAGGCTAGCGTGGCTCCAGCTTAGCCGTAACCCTACTAAGGAAAATACGTAAATATATAATATTACCCAGAAATCTTTGCCTGTGAAACAAAGAGCAGCAATAGGTTAATGCACCACAGTAAATACATTCCCTGGATTCTACAAGACCATAAATTCCACACAGATGAAGGTCAAGTGCTCTGTAAATGTATCCACAAATATACTTTACTTCAAGAAGACCAAGACCAAGCATGATATCCTAGGTGCTTCAGTTTATTCTGTTGGGTATTGTTCCTAGTGGCAGAAGGTCTCCAATAAAATGTTAGTGAAGGATTGGAGAGTATTTGTAGGCGTAAGACATATGGCAACCAATAAAGTGGCAGGAAGCTGAACAATTCTTAAAGGGGCACTATAGTGCCGATATAACTGCACACATACACATAAAACTCCTTCATACTAAGCCAATTGCTGATACAAATAGTTAAAAAACATTTAGGGAAGAAATAATACTTGCTGTTTGTTTCCCTTAAATAGTTTAGCTGACATTTTCCTCTCCCTCTACTTTCTGTTCTGCACAAGAAGAAAAAGTTGCCTGACTGATATTGGTTAAGCAGTGTGCTGACCTTTTGGCCGCATAAATTAAGTTGGAATGCAGGAGATTACAGAGGGAAAGCTGACTTCTGCACATGTGCTAAGTAGTAAATAGGGCAAAAATGTCCGGGGCAGTGAACCTTTTCATGGAAAACTGGCCAGTATACGTCGCACACACATTTCCTGGTGCAGGAGTTTATCAGTGCTGCCTACTCAATCATTCTGTGTCACATGAAACAACAACTGGGGAGAAACGCTTCTCACTAAGGTATAGTAATGCATATGTAAAGATGTAATCTGACTATAGTTCCCCTTTAAGAATTAATATATGGTAACAGTAGAGGGTTACAGTACAAAGCTGCAGTGGATTCAGGTAGACTTGAGTATACAGTACATTCCTGTACAGGCAGCAGTGCTAACCACTAAGTCACTGCCCCACCTGCATTTGTATATATTTATATGGAAACAAGATGTGTCTCATGCTGCAGAATTTGCAACCCCCAATTTGTTGCTTAACTGATCTCATCTTGATCCTGATGATATTATATTTATAAACGTAAGGCCTGTAAATAAAACCTTCCCCCCTCTAAGTTGGTGGTATTAGTATCCAGATCTTAGAGAGGTTCACCCTACGGGAGGAAAGGCCCCAGGGGATACAATAATGAAATTATATTTAGGGGGGAATTCACCATAGTGCAAAGTGACCTCCGGATCCTTCGCCTCACTTCGCACAGACTGTTATGCGCTCGCTGATGTCCTGCATGCGGACATCAGCGAAAGCTTTGAAGAGATTCCAGTCTCGGCGAGGCGACTCGAGTGGTTTCACCGAGACTGGAATCCCTTTAAAGCGTTCGCTGATGTCCGCGTGCAGGACATCAGCGAGCGCATAACAGTCTGTGAGAAGTGATGCGAAGGATCCGGAGGGTCACTTCGCAATATGGTGAATTATCTCCTTAAAGTGAAAACAATAATCCAGAGGACTAGGAAAACAAAGAAACACAAATAAATTGAAGCCGTCCTACATTATTATCTGATTCTGATGGAGAAATAGGAAAAGCAGTGAAAGCGGGTCCTTGTGAAAACTACAAACTTTTAGCACTTGAAAATAAAACGGAAAAGGATGCGGACGTCAAGAAAAATAAAGTGTTGTTGTAACAAAGCTTTGCGCAAAAATAAATTGTTGTTTGTAAAAAAAGAAATGTGAAGCTGGGGAAAGGTCATGGGAATGGCCTTCACAGTCTAATGGTTAACTATTCCTCAAAGGAACGGGTTATCCAGAGAGGTATCCGAGGCATTTAACTTCGGATAAAGTATTCTCCAGCAAAGTAACAAAGCTAAATGAATCAGGTCTTTCATTTGGAAGGAAAAGGGGAAGTGTATGTTAGTAGAAAGCAAGTCTTGGGGTTGCAAAGGATTTCCATGCAGGTAAAAGCTGTGATTATAATATATTATTTCAAAGTGTGCTTTTTTCCCCCGAATGCATTTCCTTTGAAGTAGATAATAAAACTGTAACGTGTAATTATTTGACAGTTGGGCATGTGATCGAACTTCAAACAAAATGGTAGGAGCCGGTACAGTTGTCTGAGCTACAGTATATGTGGCCAAGTCTTCATTTCTGCCTTGGGCCCCAGTTTGTCTAAAACGGCCCCTGCTTACATTTGCCTGGTTCAGTCATAAGAAGGGCCTGTCATTGTTATTAATACCTGGGAGCTTTCAGGGTGTAACTCTGAAGAGGGCTATTCACTAAGGTGCGAATTCGACTGTCGAATTCTCAAACAGCGGATTCCCATAGCAAATCCGCAACCATCTCCCCATTGTAAAGTCCCTACCGCGACAATTTTTAAAGTTGCGACTGCGACAATTTTCAATGGTAAAGTCGCAGCTACGACAATATTCTCATTATAAAGACGTGACTGCGTCAGTAAGCAGTCTATTGCCACTGTTATTAGCTGGCGAATTCACACCTTTACGCAACAATTCAGACTTTAGTGAATAATCCGATTCTCCCACCCACATCTCAGTGTCAGTTGGTGTTGCCAATGGATCAAGTGAAAAGGTTTGTAACTTTTACATTTTTTTTAATGCTGGTGAAATAACTGTAATACAAAGCGATGTCATCATTTACACTAAAGCCATCGAGTGGAATTTTTTTCGACCAATCGTTTGCCTGCTTTAGACTGATAAACACCTCATTGTTTCCTTCTGGTGCCCCACAGCTGGAATTGTCAAAAAAAAAAGAATTTTCATATCATTCTGAAATGGAACTGGAACCTTATTGTTCACTTTCATCTAACTGTTACTTATCGATATCAATCTTTGTAAGATATCGTCATTTTTCTTTTCAGTTCTACATAAATCGGCTTAAAATTCACCCCCTAGACTAACACAAGGTATCACAAGCACTGTTATAAAAATGTAAGAAACGATTGCATCCGATTTGCGTTTGAGGGATATATAAACTGCATAGTCTAGATTATTGACCGTCGTTATCAATTTGGACATGGAAAGAATTCTTTTACTATCTTGAAATCTCTAGTATTATAAAATGTATAGACGTCAATGAAATCTATACTTTGTTTATCTGTGTTTGAGGTACAAAGGGTTGAGCAGGCAAACCACTGACTGAGGTTAGTTTTTTTTTTAATTATTATTATTCCTTTAAGTGATTTTTTTTTTTTGTCGTAAAAATTTCAAAATAACAGTTGTAAAACAGGCATTCTATCATGGGAAGAAGAATTAAAAAAAAGCTATTTATTAAAGGACATTTATGTCAATTTGTATTGCAATTATTTTATAAATAGTGGATGCTTCTATTAGTGCAGATATGGCTGCATAACTGTATCATCGGCTACTGCTTTGCTAGGTGCAGCCAATGAGAGGAGCGTTCATCACACTGCATATTCAACTTGTCAAATAAACTTGTAACAATTACTATTTCTCCATTCTTTGTGAATCAAAGTCAATAATTTGTGTATATTTACCAAACACAGTAGTGGTTGTGTCACTTTCAAATTCATCAATAGATCTATTGAAGCAAAGGAATGTTATCTTTACACCGATCAAAATAATGGCTACACAATGGCAATGTGAATACATAGCTACAATTTAGATTGTAAGCTCTATGGGGCAGAGACCTCCATCCTCTTGTTTCATTCATGGCTTGACACTTAAAATTTATTAAACTCGGAAAAGCCGTTTGCGCTGTTCCGAGTTTAATAACTCGGGAGAATATGATGTTTCTCCCGGTAAGAATTGCGAGATTTGACTCGTGCAATACTTGCCGTGACAAACTTTTTAAAATTATCCTTAAATATATCTATGGAAAGGATATACTGTATGGCTACCCTTGGATACTGGATATGGATACTGTATGGCTACCCTTGGATACTGGATATGGATACTGTATGGCTACCCTTGGATACTGGATATGGATACTGTATGGCTACCCTTTCCATGATTATATTTAATTTTAAAAAGTTTGGCGCGGCAAGTATTGCACGAGTCAAATCTCGCAATTCTTACCGGGAGAAACTTCAAATCATTCTCCCGATTAAACTCAAAAAAGCCGAAAAGGCTTTTTCGAGTTTAATAAATTTCGCTTTTTCTTGATTATATGTTTATAATTTACTTCACCTGTTCTTTGTTACGCACTTTCCCTTGTCTGTATTATAACTGTACTGTTGGATTGTACAACGCTGCGTAACCTAGCGGCGCTTTATAAATAAAAACATACATACATACAACTCTTATTAATATTCATTTCAGTGGCAGAGAATTCCTGGTTCATGTGGGTGATTGGATGGCAGTTATTGTTTAGTCTTTTGGTGATTTCAAACCCATGCCAGTACAACCTTGGAGAATTGCCACTTGGAAACATCATGAATTCCTCCTAGACCATTCTCACATTCACACTAAAACAGATATAAAATTGAATGCTGAAATATCAAAAAAATAATTTAAGACTTTACATCCCCTTTAAAATCCCTCACAGAATGATGGGTAATGGATACCTCTTTATTCTATTTGTATCTTTCTTCAAGCAACTTATTAAGAAGAATAATGTTAGGTGATAGAGACGTTATTGTAATATACAGTTAAGTCAACTGCAGGGGACATTGAACTGTGATCCTTGTTATGTGTTCTATTCAGATCTAGAGGATGACAGCTAAGCAGATCTTTCCACTTATTTTCCTAGATGGCTGAACATGTCTGATTGAGTCAAACTTGGCTGAAATACTTCTGTAGCAGCCATTAAAAAGGTAACTGTTGTCTTAGTTGACTGTGAAATGCTGCAGATTTGGTCACTTTTCTATTGGATCTTGCAAGACGTGATTTTATTGTTAGGGAATGTGTTCCTAATAAGAATCCTAAAGAGTGAGACCTTAATGAAAATAACATAATGTGTTACAGCATCTTCTCAATTAGTGGGCTTGTGTGTTTCATGCACGGATCAGACTAATCTTTCTGGTCAGCTATTTCAAAGGTTTTCTTATCGCTGTCGCCAAATACACCCGGCATGGCCCAATATTTATAAATATCTTTTTAAGTTCATTTCTTGATAGGTTTTATTTTGAGTTTGCCTTTCCAACTTAACGGCTGCAGCCATATATTTTGTGTGTGTCTGTTTGTGTTAAGTAAATAAACCTTGCCTGGTCTTATTGTTCCCTAGATAATATTAGATTATATTAGATAATATTGTTATAATTATTAGATAATATTAAATATTATATGATAATATTACTGAGGTGCCCCAGAAAGGCCAATTTCACTGAAACAGCAGAGAGACAGAGAACGTAAAACTAATAAAAAAATCAGGAATTCAACTTCAGAGATTGACATTTTTACGAGTATTGCATAACTGCTACGTCGGTCCAAACAGCAATTTTTCATTATCTTGAGTTACTGGTACTGTAACTGAACTGGTTCTGTAACTGAACTGTAACTGAACTTGTTATAGCTACATTTACCTACAGAACACTTAACACAGGTAATAAACACGCATAATTCAACTAAGTGCATCAGGCAGAAAAGCAAATAGTTGGATACATTGTGCTTATGAGTGCATTTAGATGAACAGATGACTCATTAGGTTGCATATTTTTAACATTGTTTATTTACAAAGCGTCATCTTTGTCTCGATACAATGGCAGTGATGACAGATGGCTTTGGCACACAATTCTCTGGTTCTGCCATTTTTAATAGGACACTGCTATACAAAATGCTTTCTTTTACATAAAAATATTGTTTTATGTGAAACGAAACAGAGAAAATGTGATTTACATCAAGTTTTCTAACTTTTTTTTTTCTAGTTATTGTGTATTCTCCAGTTGCCATGAGATTTCTCTACACAGCCTTTAAAATAATTAGCACCTAAGGGGTTTTTAGGCTTACAGTTATCTTGCCTACTTCCCACTTTGGCTAGATGGGGTACATTTCCCAAGGTCTACCAGATGTTACCAAATTTTGGGGCGAAATTAAACTCAGAAAGACCGCTCTCGGTCCGTCCGAGTTTACCGAGCGAGATCTCGTATTGTACTCTTGAGATTTTTATTTTCAATTTTTTTGATCTCGATTTTTCAAATTTTTGGGATGGAAAAGTAGTCATAACTTTACATTAGTAGCGTGGCTACCTTTCCATCGAAAAAGACTGAGAGCGGCTGTTGTCGTTTCTTTCTGAGTTTAATCAATTTCGCCCAATTTGAATGAAAATATTATCCTGAAGTAAAGCATATCAGTTGGGAATAAGCCATTTCGTTTCATCCACACACAGTTGACCTCCATGCTGTAGTTCATCCTTTTATGCTGAGTGGGGAGCATGACCTAAGGAATATTATTACAGAAAAACTTGGGGAAATTCCCAGAAGTCCTATTTTTGTGCAAGCGCAGGAAAGAACATAGACAATAATAAATTATTAGCATCTTATACCTTCTGAGTTAACACATATTTATCACAATATAATGACTTTGGTCATTTTTTTAACATTTAGTGGCCCTGTCCATAAGTGCAAAAGATCCTGGGCCAAGATTGTGGCCCTTATTTCTAGGGTGCTTTGAAGTATAATCTCATCAAACCCAATGCTCTTCCTGCTGGGCATAAACATGAGAATATGGGGATGATTAGAAACTAGTGACACACTTTGATACTGTGGCCAGGACCTTGTTGGCATCTAAATGGCAACAACCTGCCCTTCCCGCATAACCTAACTGACTTCATATTACAGGCCAGGGGTGGTCTTTGCCAAACACCGTATCCCCCAAATGAACCATTTCCTGTGAGACAGTTTGGATTTTTCAGTCCTCTTTCTGCAGCCCTGGGTGGCCTGCTCTAAGTCCCGATTCCCCCGTCTAGTCCTGCATTACCTGCAGGGAGACTCAGTCATTGGCTCCCAGAACTATGCCTAACACATTATAGCTTCTGTTGGTTATTACAATGCAATGTGTTGGGCCTATAATTCTAGATGTGATCATTATCACCCTGGGTTATTCTTATGTCTGAAATGTGGATTTGCTTTTATACATTTTTTGTTGTTGTTGTTGTTTAGGTTATATTTTTTAACTGCTTGTGTCTTTAATAAACAGCTAACTAAAAATATAGTGGTATACCATATTAGACAGCAACATGCAATTCAGAATACGGTTCTGCACAAATCTAACAATCTGACATTACGACAAACTCCCTAAATCAGAGAATATTTAGGAATCCAATTCACTGCGTGATTTTAGATTTTCTTTGTAAATATAATTGTTGAGTTCCTGTCTCATGGCTCCCTTTGGCAGTTTTTCGTTATTTGCCTGTTTTGTTTTGTTTTTTTCACTACCAAAAGAGACATTTCACCAGGCTGATACATTAGTTATAGGTGGTTACTGACTAATGTGAGAATTTGACTGTCACGCTGACGCGACTGCAACAGTAGCAGTCTATTGCGATTGTCCTTAGCTGGCCAAGTCACACCTTTACGTAACAATTTGGACTTTAGCCAATAACCCCCATAGTCTATAGATGTAGGGCCTTATTGTCTAAAGTCCAAATTCACCTTGCTACAAATAGAATCGAATTGCCAGTCACAAATTCACTTCTCCTTAGTCATGAAGCACCAGACTGTCGAACAAGCGGACAGCGGCAATCGCAAGTTGAATGGAAGCAGGAAGTGAAGTCATGTGAATTCCCACAGTAAAGTTATGTCATGTTACCCCTACCACATCACACAAACTGTATATAAGTGAATAATACATCTATTTCTAGGTCACCTTGTCATTTAGTCACAGTCACCACTGTCACTTTCGAAAGGAGTAGTCAACTTACGGCATACCAGAGCCCTGCCATAACCGCCCCAAATTTGGCACTTTGACAGAGTCACATGTGTGAATTCAGAGCTGTACACTTACTCCCTCCTTCAACTGACTTCCATCAACCGCTGAATAGTCAAAGCACACTCACGCAAAGTGATGTGAAGTGCTCTGTAAGATCGCAACCATCATATTCTCCTGAATGACAAGCATATTTGAGACATTGCAGAGTTTGTTGAATAAGGGAATATGGGTAATTGGTGATCTAATTCTAATTCAGAGGTATACGCGACTACTTGGCCTTTCATACATGAGGTCCATAGACTCTTTATGAGTGAAAGTGCTGGCACTGTGTATATGTCTAATCTACTTTTAACTGTGTCAGATGTATTGTGTACATTGTATGCTCATATCTTCTGCCACTTGCACTTTATCTGGCGTTAAGAAATGGATGATTGGGCAGTGGGGGTGGCTACTGTAACAACAGGGGGGAAGCTGACACCTTTACAAAACCAGTAATTCCAGAAGAAATAAAAATGTTTTCTTTAAAAGTGAAATTTCTGGTTGGTTTCTCTGTGATTGCTGGAATCTTTTATCTGATACCGAACCAGCAACACCGGAAAATAATATAGTATCTGCCCAGTTATTAATATATAGGACTGGTTAAAAAAAAAAGCAAAAAAAAAAAAATGCTAGTATTTCCTTTAGATAATATATGTTCATGGAGTGCCCTGTGCCCTAGAAAGAACAACCAGCACAGAGAACGTCAACAAAAACCAACGGAAATCAGGAATTTGATTTCAGACAAGTACTACAAAGGAATAAAGAGTCCAAATAGCCAGAGGCAGTTCTGGCTACATTTATGCCTGGGCAACCACCACCACCAGCAACCCCCCCCCCCCCCCCCCCCCCCCCCCCCCCCCCCCTTCCAGAGCACCAGCACCCCCTTCCATCACCACCAGCAAAAGCCCCCCCCCCTCCAGCGCCCTCAAAGAGATTGCTCCCTGGGTTGCCCACACCAGCCCTACAAATAGCAGATTTCTTTTTTCTGCCCTTACTGTTCCTTTAACATTTGCCACTGTTAGTGTTTTGTGTCAGAGAATGTAGGTTTGTAAAAGGCAAAGATATAGTAGTTGGCCATTGTCTCTAAAACTCCAGTCTTTCTTCAACAAGTGTTATTTAAAGATTTTTTCACTGGTGCATTCTACACCTCATCCATGCTCCTGCTTACCTTGGTAGCACAGCTGAAGCACTCCACGTGAAAGAAGTGCCTACCAGCCTGTAGTCCTGCTGTAGTACTTAGATACAAGACCCTTGCAAAACCTTACATTTGAGAAATGACATGAAAACGGGAGAGTCATGTGACAGTGACCTTGAGAGAATTTTTTTTTTTTTTGAGGTTGATATGACACGGCGCTTCTCAGGGCAATATCACAAAGGGGTTTTAATGATCAAGAGCCATTCACTTAAATGGAGATTTGCAAGTAATAAATTGGAGATCATGGTTGTTACCAGAAAATGCATTTTCCAGCAATACTTGCTCCAATGTCCATGACACAATTGCAATATTTAATTTAAAAGCACCCTTTATAATGTCTCAGACCATTTCTATTAACCTCCACTTTCAAGTCCTGTTTCACCCCTACCCCTACCCAGAAGCGTCCGCAGGACCCTTTTTATAAGGGATCCTGTGGGATGACGTTTTGGCCAAACATCACACCGTGACGCTGGTAAGTGATGACGTTGCGGCCGAACGTCATCACGCGATGCGCAGTGACGTCAGCGCTGGGTGTCGCGGATAGAAAAAGGTTGAGAACCGCGGGATTAGAGAGTTTAGACAAGGAAATTGGCCACAGAAACATGAGCACAATCCACACTTTCCTGAGTCATAGGTCAGGTATTAGCCATTGAGCGGATCCTTCCTCTACAAATACAATAATAATAATAAAGTAGATGCAGATATATAGAAGCACAGGGAATGTGTGAAACAGTGGTATGTAAGGAATCTAAAGAGAACCCTTACTGTACACATACCCATTTTGTGCAAAGCAAACTATGATAAAGTAAATCATTCATTTGTTTTAGTGAAATGTAAATATATTAAACAATGAATACATCCGTTATCGGCAGGTTTTTATTTCCTTCAAATTATAATGGGTTTTGCCATAGGAATTTCACTAAATCATATCTGCATGTTTATTAATCATTAAGGGGGATAGTTATAAAAGTGGGAAAGGTTTTTGACCACGTAAACAGTGGAAAAAAAGTGTTTGTGTTCAGGCCCATTTCATCTTTTTAAAAAAGCTTTTTTTTTT
>WMED01019556.1:0-12396 GCA_019650415.1 Pipa parva | reverse complement strand
GAAGTGAGTCGAACACATCGCGGCTCACTTCGCACATTGGTGAATAAGGGCCTAAGCCTTTACAACAGATTTACTTGCAGTGGGAAGTGCAGCAATCGAAACACACTCTGGTGAATTCCACGCTTCCTGTTGTAAATATCAGAGCCTCAAAATAGCAAGCAAAGTTGTACTTTTACCCCTGTTACAAAACTCTAGTGGTCTAAGTGCTATAGTATGCCTAAAAGAGCAATTTTTTTGCAGCTGTATAAAGAGAATACCAGCACTAATGTCTGCTTTCTGAATTATTCTATTGGCATTGCATTTTTTCACAAGCATAACAAAAGGGCAAATTGGAATACAGTGGAAACAGTAAAATAGTGTTGCCACATATAAAATGGATATGCTGCAACACTGATTTGAAATCCGTTTAGATGCATGCTAAAGACTGCACCTGTTTTTAAGCAGCAATACAGCATTCATTTAGTTTTAAAGGGATGAGGTGGAAAGTCCCAGGCAAATATTGTCCTCTAATACAGACAAACTCGCAGCATACCCATAGAAATTATGAAATAGGTTTTGGGTATAGGGTTTAGCAGAGCCACCATCATAAATCATAGGTCCCCCAACATGTTTATACAGCCCCTAAATACACTATAAACTGTCCACTTAAACTAATCAGTACCCAGTAAGCCATAATCTTCATTTGTCATTACTCAAAAACCTACATTTGACTATCTTGCTGGGCCCCCTGGTTTGCCAAGGTCATGCCCCCCCACCCAGCTGTATCCCCTGTAACCTCCTGTTGGTGACCCTGGGATATAGTAATTTAATAAGAAATACTTTAGCATGAAGGTAATCATTTCCATTTTTCTGGTTAAAGGCATTCAAATCATTGCTTCTAACATGACACAAATGCATATAAACCTCTCAATGTTCCTTTTGGCCTTTGAATTTCTATAGTATTATTACTTCCATGATTACTATCTAGTCTTGCTTGGCAAACCCTATATCTTATAGATTCTTCTGCTACCTGACTTGCCCCTCCCCCTTTCCATCAACTAATTGGTTTTGATGAAGTGATCCTTGGGTAAGGTAATTTATAAATGTGTAACATGTGTTTAGGTAGTAGTGGAAAGTTAGTTGTGCTTTTGAATGTGACTAGGTGAGTAGAACTTAGTGGTTTATCTATTATTATAGTGTTTGATTTTGAGTTTTAAACAAAACAAAAAAAAGGACATTGTATTGATGATTTTATTAATGAACCTGCCTGATGGTGGTATCTGAGATACTTCTGGGTTTGTCTTTTTATCTACAAGAAGGTTAATGTTGTGAAGCTGACTATATATATATATATATATATATATATATATATATATATATATATATATAAAATATTGCTGCACTTTCCTAATGTTAATAATAAACAGTGCATGTTGTATATTATATACATTTGTGAAATCCTGCACTTTAGAGTCTCCTTCACTTTTATTTTCAACTGTGAAAGTGTTACTGGCACTAGTGGGGTCTCTTCACCATTCTAAAGATCTTTCAATATCATGTTTTTGTAATTCCTGATTTGTCACATAACATCTGATCTGACAGCTTTTTATTCCTGGGGATTTTAACCTTTGCATTCCAGAAGATCCCAGGCTTTTTTTGCTGAAAGGAATGGGTGTGCAGTGGTACCTTAAAATAAAAGCTATTTAAAGATTAGTATTTTCTTAATGATCAACTTTATATGGGTGGAGTAAATTATAACCCTTTGAATATAGTCATTGTATAGTCTTTAGTGACCAGATCTTCCATTTTACTAGTAACACGTTTAAAAATTAACAAGAATTGTAAGGAAGTAATTGGTTAAAAGGGTAAGCTTGTTAGTTTGTACTACACAAAACACATGCTGTAATGCTGTTTAATTCTGCAACTCACTACCATAAACCAAAGCAGAGTGCTTCTCATTCATTCACCTATGCAGTATATGGATATTGTATGTATCGAAATTAAAGATCATGATTTGTCTGTCTCATAAACATTCCCATTTTAAGAGACCTATGAAATATTTAGTGTGCAAACTTGCATATTGGAGTATAAAATATATTATATCATTATAGCACATTAGGCATAATTTTACCTGCTTTTAAAGGTAATGTTGCCATGTGTTTCATAGTATGTTTCTATCTAATCTAAATGCACATACATACAGCAGTACTGATGCAAAGTTAGTTTAATTGCATGCTGCTTTAAAAAAAAATTGCACTTTGCTGACTGCATCTACATGAAATCCTGCAGTATGTATGTAGATTTGATGTATGTATATTTCTGATTTTTAAATAAAGTGACAACCCTACAGCAGTAGGAAAGATCAGCTTAATTTCATCAATTCCTTTAACTAGACATGGCTGCAAAAGCTGCCTTATTAAAAATATTTGATTTGGTCAAATTTGCCAAAACAAGATGTATAAAGGAGCATTCATATTTTCTTTAAAACTGCATTCCTATAAAATTTATTTTTGCATGCATTGTGACTGATGGGAATAGCTACATGTTGCACATATATTTTGCTATATGCAAAAATAGCTTTCCACTGAAAAAAGCACGTGCATTTAGTTACAGTTCAGGCTACATAAAATCCACTTGATGCAGTACATCGGCTCAGATGCATAGTTGCTTATAATCCAATGCAGCATGCACTGGAATGGATAAAAAAAAAAAAAAAATCAACACTGCAGCATGTTGATTTCATGTGCCTCGTTTAAAAGAGGTGAACTGTGAACCTTTTTTAAATATAGAATTTTATTTCTTTAAAACCTGTTTAATTACCTTTTGGTGCACTGTTTGCTGAAAGTATTAATGGAAACGAGAGACCAGCAGTCTGTATGTAAATCTGTTTATAGTCAACTCTACAGCCTGTGGGCTGCATTTGGAGTTAAAAGTAATAGGTAAAAGACCAAGCTGTACCTTTTACCCTTTGTTAAATGCTTGATACAGAACTTAAATGCATCTGGCACAAGACTGCATCAGCTGTATATAATTATTTTCCAAAAATAAAGTAAAGATTTCATGCAAGGTAAGGTTTTAGCAGAGCTTTCGATCATGATTTTTCAGATGTTTCCCATTAATGTTGAGATGAGGTTTGCTTCAAAATGTTGTAGAACAATGCACTACTACAACTCCCAGAGTTCCTCAACTTAGCAGAGTACATTTGAGTTCCAAACTGGCTGGTTATAAAACTCTTCGTGGTTTGGTGATGTACACAGCATTTTTATTTCTGTGTTTGTAACAGAAGGGCACTGCTCGTATCAGCTGTATTATGCATTCTATAAGATCTGCTGTGTCAGTATCACTTTTTTAGGTCCCATGAGTTAGACATTGGTTATGCCCTGTGCATACCAACACTGCCTGTTAAGAGAGAGGGATTTTACTACAGTTGTATACAATGCTTATTCCATTTGTCTCATTTAAAGGGAAGCATTGGCATTTGCAACTTTTCATCTTTTTAGTGGTCCTGTTAAGTAGTTTATATGGTTTGCAATGGCGGTTAATACTGTAATGTGGCTACATTGCTGATGATTCTTTTAAAAGCTAATTTTGTTATCAGGAATTTACATTTTAAATGTCACTATTTGTTTTCTATATTTTTACTCTATATACAATACCGTATTTAGAATTCATGATGCCCCAGTCACATATATCCTAGTCCCCTTACTCGCAGCAGCACTGCAAAACCAATGCAGCGGCAGAATGTCACCTGGTGCAGCCCCACCACAAAATGGTGCTACCCTAGGAGCCTAGAGAGAAATGTGGCTCTATCTGTATATGGAGTTTTCTAGTCTGCCTTTCAATTCTTGAATGCATCCCTTTATTTATTCACCAGTGCTTTCTAATGGTAGATTGATAACCCCACATAAAATTGTCTATCATAATGTTCTCAAAATAGCCTTACAATTACTGCATTGCAGTTTGTTACAGAAGCAAATATGGAAACATGCATGCTAATTGTGGGTTAAAATGAATGTTGCCATCAGTTAAAAAAAAAAACAAACGAACACCTTTTTTTTTTTTTTTTTTTTGTTCTAGTTATTTGGGTAATTTTTGGTGCAATTCATTTTATAAGTTTAGTTGGGTACTTAGGCCCATAGGTGTGTGCTAGTACGGTCCTTCATATCACTTGGATTTTTTCTTTATCAAGATCAGGTGTGGCATGCTCTTAACATCACCCCCAGCATCACTTCTCCATTCAAAAGACTTCAGTAACATGGAGTATAACATTGGTAACTTGACAGTACTGCCTCACCCAAGTATTGAAACATTAAATGCTGAGGCTTAACTTATGGTGGAGAATTGCCCCTGTGCTGGGCTAGAATTATCTGCATATTAAAATCCATTAAATATTCTATAATGCTGTAGTGAATGTTATTTCTGCTTTTCTACTTTGGCACAGCTAGTGATTTCATCCTCTGTATCTCTTGAATGTTTTACACACAGCAGGAAAGTGATGCATTCCGGACTGTGCTATGGGCTTGACCAGTTGGAGCAGAGGAAGCAATATTTCCTTCATCGATTATTTGCATAATGAGCTGACCTCATTAATGAAATGGATAAAAATACTTTGTGAAAACTGTTTTTGCCCATTGTTTTGAAAGTATAGTAATGATAAAGAATAAAAATGCTTTTATATCTGCTATGTATAGGAAAAAAATGTATATCTATCTAAAAATTTATAACTTTTTAGTAGGTATATTTAAGAAAAAAGTACATACTTTGTGCTTTCTAAGGCATTATATTTATTATTTAGAGTTCAGTAGAAAACTATAATGGGTGGGATCTAGCAACCCTATCTGATGCAACATAAAGCTGCAGTCGGCAAAGTAACAGACCCAAAGCAATAAAAATAAATACTTCCAAGTTGCAGACAGGGGAGAGTCCTGCGCTACAGGTGAGGGTGGGGGTACTGTCCTGTTGGGTGCCGCCACCATGACTTTGGGGGCGGTGGGGGGCCCAGGTTCATGGGCCTAGGGAGCCCCAAACCTTGTCCCAGCCCTGGTTAGAGATGTTTGCCATGAATTTGTATTATTTAAAGATCCATTGTGTAATAGTGAAAAACAAACAGAGCCATGAAGTTTAGAAATTAAACTTTAGTGATATTTTTATAAGTATGATGTAAGGATAACTAGTACCCATATGGATTTGCATGTTCTTTTTCTGCTTTTACTGGTCCTTTAACAGATTTGATATCAACTAACTGAAAATTGATGACATAGGAGCATAACAATAAGGATCACAGCTTACCCTGGGCCATACAGCCTCTGTGTATCTTATAGGTTTACATTGATAAATTATTTTCTTGATTCTTTTAAAATCAATATGTATAAATAACTCTATAATGGAGAGCTGCTAGGACGTTAGCTTGGCTGTACATTGTACAGCAGTAGTTTTCTATCTATCTTTGCATAGTATCCAGCCCTGCAGGATGGACGAAGGCTATAGTTTCTACTAAATGCATATGAAATATCTAAATTGACAGTGCTGTCTTACTTACAATCCACATTAAAATATGATCTAATGTCCAGTAATGCCAATATTTGTGATGTGAACATAGTTGGATTTGATTGGCCCTCTGGAACAATTCTGGGTGGGCTCTGATTGGGGCTCTTCTGTCAGGTCAGCTTGATAGCACATTTTATATATTTCCTGTCACAGACCCAGACACTTAATGTCATGTGACTTGCCTGTCACAGGGCTTACCAGTAGACCTGTAAAGCTCAGTCCGACTCTGAATTTGACACTTGTAAACTGACATTCTAGTACACCTGCTAAGTACAGACAGAGCATATATAAGAACACTGTCCAAGGAAGTTGACAAGACAAGAGGTCTAGTTTGTATCAGTCTTCACTGTTGATAGTCTCGTGTTCCTTACTGAGCTGGCACAATATACCTTATGCACAAGTAATACTATTAAAACATAAAGAACTTGCATTTAAGTGGCTATTTTACATTAGTTTCTCAATGATGTAAGGGGTTGCTGAGCTGAATGCCGGCAAGTGTTCTGCTCAAAACTTACAAATCAGAATGGATTTCCCAGGCTTACTCAGCTGATTTGGAGCTTGCAGAGGCAGAAGGAAGTTGTCACTGCTACTCCTTCTATCAGATCCTTTAAATTACAATGTGGACGGATCTGATTTAGAGGGGCAGTAATATATAGTTCCTTTGAAACTCAAGATCACAGGTGCTATTTGAATGTTCCTGGAAAGCAGGAAGTTGAACAGAACCTTATTGGCTAGTTCTGATCTGAATGATTGGCTGCTTTTCTTTCAGTGGGAGCCCTGCTTCCCTGATAGCAAAAGTGACAAATCCAGTTTATTATAAATAATCCAATTCTGTGTGACTGACATAATGTTTTTCCTTGTTAATGCAAGATATGATGCAAAACTTCAAATAGCTTTGAGCAGACAAGTCTCCTGTGCCTGATGATAGACATCCATAACTACTTTGAGTTGATCAGATTTCTTGACACTGCCATTGAATTTTCTTTCTTCCATACACGCCTTTATAAAAAAAATATTTGATATCAGCAGAGGTTTGGCAAGGCCATATGTAATTCAGTTTTCAAATAGTAAAAAAAAAAAAGATTATTTTGAAGATTGTTTTTAACAGATTATATGCAGGAGTTTGTTTTACAAAGGAATATCATAGGTTATAGTTGAGCATAATCTTAAAAGACAGATTTTGCTCAACTTGTTTTGAGAAGTGGTAGCAGGACAGGGAAGGATTATAGTGGATTTGGTGTACTTATGATTTTGTGGAAGCATGTGATAAAGTATTGCAGAAATGTTTGTTTTTTGTTTTTTGTTTTTTGTAAATGGCTAGCCTGTATTTAGGTTACTTTGATTTTATTTAAGACCTTAAATGCAGGCACTGATATTACTCTATTACTCTACCTCTTTTCCAATTTATGAAACCTTTGCAGAACAATAAGAGTCACAAAGGCAGTGTCTTCCTTGCAGAGGTTCCTGAACAAAATAGAATAATATTGGTAAATACAAGGATCCTCCTATAGTCATGGAGTTCCTCTGGTTCCTGTTGGCATCAGCCTCCCTGATAAGATTTCTATCTAAGGACTCTTTACTTTGTTGAGGTTGCAGCATGTCTCCCCAACTCTTGTGTGCAGTGAGATTTAAGAATAGAACTCTTAATTTTCTTTCCCTCCTTCTAGCCTTATGCTATCATTGGTGCCCTTGCATTTCAGGTTTGAAAATGAATTAGCCTAATGGAATAGGGCTCTTGATTGCCTTTCAAAGGGGAAAAATTACTTTAAAACATCTCTAATGTCTACTAATAGATCACATTTGTTTATTTAGCCTACAAGCCAGTAACACAATAAATCCACAATCCTTCTCTTCCAAACTATCTACTGGATTATTTGATTCTTTCAGAGCCTCATTGATATTAACAGTTTAATGGGCCATGTCCCATTCCCCAAACAGTCAAACATTTTGTAATGTAATGTCAGAATCTCATGGCTGAACATCAAAAGAAACATTCTAGCCACTTAACAGAGTTGAACATGGGGAAAAAAATTATTCTCCTAGGACAGGGGTCAGCAAACTTAGATGTGGAAGGGAGCCAGTTCGCTCCCACCTCCAGTGACGACAACTTTTTTTTTTTTTTCTTTTTTTTTTTTTTGTGAGCTGCAAAGGGGGAGGAGTGCACTCCTAACCACATGACCTGCCTACAGACAATCATAAGAGGTGATGGAGGTCATGGGCGGTGCTTTGGAGGTGCGCTCCGAGCCTTAACAAGGTGACTAAAGGGTCATATGCGGCTCGCGAGCCGCAATTTGTCAACCCCTACCCTAGGTAGACCTTATCACTCATATATAAACTAGTCACTGCTGACTAAAGTTTCAGAACCACACTTTTTTTCTTTTTTTTTTTTTTTTTTTTTTTTTCATAAAATGAGCCATAGATCTTAACCAGACATTCACTGAAGAACTGGTGAACAAAAGCATCTCTAATACACAACATAGTTCATGATGTCTAAGAATTGTTAAAACAAATTGCAAAATTATTACACACTGCTACAATACTCTAGCTCGGTGATGCCCAAACTTTTTCGGCCTGAGGCTCATATAAATCAACAGCCAGTGCTGACTAATGGAACGCATATGCATTCCAACACACAAACCCGGAAGCAAGGGTCTTAACAATGCAGGGAAACCTTCCACTCAATTGTGAGATACTGCAAACAGCGCATTAATGAGCTGACATCCTATTTTGTAGTAAGCTGACCATGTCCTCCCAACTGTTGCCGATTTATGTGGGTAGAAGCTTCGAGGGGTGGATAGCACCGTGTTGCAGGTCGGATATGGCCCATGGGCCGTAGGTTTGGCATCACTTCTCCAGCTTAACTTCATGCAGTATTTCCCACAGTGAGCGATCTATGCTGGAGATGCAAAACAAGAAATTGGTGATATTCTTCACATATTCTGGTCTTTCACATTAATAGGAGCATACAGGTCCAAGATTTTAGAAGTCTCTCTAAAGAAGTTTTGGGAGAAACAATACCAAACTTAAAAATCAAATATAATATTTTATATTAAATGTATACATTATATTTTTTGTATTCTGAAATACATAGGTGTTTCGTTTTTTTTTTCCCTGATACAAATCAGCTGAGTGCTGTTTTTATGTTCTACATATTGTACTTCTGGCTGGGGCTCTACTTTGACCTGCTCCTGAGTATTCTTACTCTGAATGTGCTAGGAATTTCTTTTGAAGTATCTCATGGCTGACATATTGGATCCTTATTAATCTGCTAATGTACCCTAACACCAGCAGGTCTATAAGATGAGCACTACAGCCCAAAGATACTGATCAATGCTTTTTTTTCTTAAGTAATTTATACTGACAAACTTGCGCTTTCAGCTTCAGTTATGGTACATAAGTTCTTTAAACAAAAAGGACACTACAAAGTAGATATGAAACCCAGATGTTTTTGGATATAGCTAGAGAAGTAGTAGAACAGTGGGGTTGCCTCATTATAGGTCTCTTCTCCAGTAGAGATGACTTGGGAGCCACTGTCTAAGATGAAAATGAGAGTTGAAATGTTTACTTTTAATGTCTGCCTTAAAATGGTACACCTTCCACCATGCTTATTAAAATGTTTCCTTTTTTTATAGCCTTAAAAATGAACTCAGCCGCACCTCCCCAAGAAAATGGGCAGTACTCTTCAAACCAGCAGAGACCATTTTTTTACGCACAGCCGACGGCACAACTTCCTTTTCCAAATCCTTGGTACCTTGGCCAGTTGTATAATCCATACTGCATTCCCGGACCAGGTAAGATTGCATTTTACTTTGCTACTACAATACAAAGAAAACATACAAATATATTAAAGGCTTTGTAGATGTATTTTATATACCGGTACTGAATTTTTTTGAGGCTAATAAATGAATTATTTATAGTTTTATTAATTTCATAATATCCCTAGTGGTGTTGTTTTGGGGGGGACGTAGGAGGTGGCAGCACTGCAGAGAGGGTGGGGGCTCCAGTGCTGATCATGCACTGAGGCTGCAAGGTGTTTAGTTATGCTACTTCTTAAGACGGCCTTTTAATATTGCCCCATGTAATTGAGAAGTTCATACCTTAAATGCTAGGTTCTGTAGAATGTCTGGAGTGTTTATTAAAACAAATTTCTAGGTTCTTAATGCCAGCATAATTGTCTTTGTGAAAATTACATTTTCCTTTTTAAAACCAGAATATAAAATATTTAGCTTTAAATAGAAAGTCTTTGTTTGTATTGTAGCAGGCAAATGTGCCTCGCTGTATATTCCTTTAAAAGGAATCGCAAGTTTCAAATAATATTGTTATACTTTTAATACTGTTCCTGGTAACTTGTTTTTTTTTTTCCTTTTATGTAGAATTTAATATTACAAGTTTCAAATATATTTTGTGTTACTTTAACAGGTTTTAGAGGGGGGAATCCCTATTTTCCATACTACTCTGTTGCACTCCATGAATATCCTGGATATTATGTTCCCCAGCCTCAAATGAACACCCGGATGAGCAGGAGACCTCATTTTAATCCCCATCCACCTTCCCCAATGTTTTACCATGCTACAAGATTTAGGCATTATAGCAGTCCTGGCAGAAAAACTGAAACCAAGGAAACACAAACTGATCCACGACAACAAGAATATGCTCCAAAAAAAATGAGTACAGAAAACAAAGGCTGTGATGGTGGAAATGTATATCATTCTTCTGGCATTGGTAGCACAGGAAATGAAAGCAATCTGGAGAATGCAGAGATGTCCCTATCTCCTACAACAGCCATGCAGGAAAGGGACTTTCAGAAAAATGTTTGCAACTCAGCCCAGTACAGAAACATGCCTCCAGGAAGCTATGCATATGAAAAAGAGGAGGTAAGGATAGAGTATGGAAGTGGTTCCCCTGCTGCAATACAGATGTGGAAGTCTTTTAAAGAAACAATACCAATTTACGATGTGGCAGTTGTTAAAGAAATACCTGAGAATGTAGTGCAGCGTGATCTTTACTGTGAAGGTGTATTGTATGGCCCTCATGCAGAAGGAGAGGAGCTTGCTGTGCAGAGCATTTCTTTCTCAAGCAAAGATGAATGTAAAAACTCTCTCCCTCCTAAACTGTGCAGTGAAGGTGTCCAAGAAACAGAAACACAAACCATATTAGGGCAAATTAGAGAGCCCATATTTGAAAATGGTAAACAGGGGAAACAAAATCTGAAACTTAAAGCCACAATGGAGAGAGACCCTCCAACTGTGGTGCTGGAACATGTTGAAGTAATTGGTCCTGTTATTGATGATTCACAAGTTAGCACACAAGAGGATTCTGGTGAAGCTGAAAATAGAATTAAAAATGAAGCTGTTCTAGAGGGACAAGACATCTCTTTGGAACAGCAAAACAATCCAAGTCAGCCCACTTGCAATGGAGATGTTAATTTAGCAAATAAAAGTAACATGTGGATAGATGAATCTATAGAGAAACTTATGCCATCACCCACATGGTTGGCTTGCTTTGAAAACATAAATACTAATTATGACTATGATTTTGTGTCACAAAGAAAGCAAAAGCGTCCCAGTATACTAAGTATTACTTCTGAAGAACTTTCTTCTAGAGATGAGGGATCATCCATAGATAACACATCTATGCCTTACTTTGTTTCAGATTATATGCTAAGGAAAGGTTTGTATACATTCCACAAAAACACAAAGGACTCTGACAGGGAAAAAATAAAAAGTAGTGGTTCTTTAAAGGAAGATGAAATGCCTATGAAACATTCCAGTATCCAGTATGTAAAAAAATACAGATCTTCTGGAGTAAAAGCCAAAGAGGGTTCAAGCAGATGCAGAAAAATAGGCATACCCCTTAGAGATCTCAGCAGAAAGAAACTGTACTCTGTAAAAAAGAAGCCAAAAAAGAGTCAGTCATTGTCTGAACCTGAGGACTCTGAGGAATACTGGGTGATGGAAGAAGAGAATGTACAAAATTATGAGGAAGAAATAGATGAAGATAGTGATGAAGAGGAATATTATATTGCAGAAAACATTCCACACAGAGAACTGAATATTGCCAAAGGCAGTTGCTTTAAGCAGATGGGTCAAAAACACCTTCTTTGGAAACCTCCTAAAGGCTTGATCCCAGCTCATCTAATTGAATGGCCAGTAAGAGAGAAGTTGAAAAAAAAGGGTTCTTATGACACAAAGGGTCAGCTGTGTAGACTGAAGGAGTATGTAAGTAACTACGTCTATGACAAGCCAAATGCAAAACAAAACGGAGGCTTCAAAGAAGTGTCTGAGCAGAAGAAATCTCTGCAGAAGTCAATGGGTGGTAAGTTGAATGAAGACCATTCTGCATGGGTTGCTAAGACAAAATCCCCCTTATACGTATAGTAATGTGTAAGACCTCAATCCATCAAGTTGAACCTCTGGAAACTAATCTCTGTTAATCTAGGGGAAGGAGAAAAATATGCATGCAGACCAGCTGACAATTCAGCCTTCTAGGGAGGAAAAAACCCTTTCTGTTCCTATTCTTGGCAACCACACATCTCCTTGGATCAACCTCCACTGGATTAATTTAACAATCATAAGTAAATGTTCTTCCTTGCTAGAAATGCATGCATTTTGTTTTTAAACAAATAACGAATCAATCATTGCCATCTCCTTTGGTAGAAAATTGTATAACTTGCTGACCTCTTGAGCATAGACCTATTTTCTGTTTTAAAACTAAGCCCAAGTTCTAGCAGTTTACGCAGGTGCTTATGTTCTCTGCGCTGACTTTCCTTATTAAAGTTCCCTGTAAGGCACAACTTTTGTATGAACATGGTAAAAAAAAAAAAAAAAAAAAGATGTTGCAACTGGAATAATTATTCTGTCCTTTTTACTT
>WMED01019555.1:0-12396 GCA_019650415.1 Pipa parva | reverse complement strand
CACACTCTGCTCTTACTGGTGCAATGTGCAATTAATGAAGATTGGCCACCCACCAGGCTGCTCCAATTTAACCATGAAACCTCCCACACTAAAATGACAGGTGCTTCAGTTTCATTCATCTAACCCCTGTATATATACTTGGCTTTGCTAAATATATTTGGTATTGTTCATTAGCCACTGCTGCCAAATCACAGCAATGACACTAACTTTCATTACGAAAGATAACTTGTTAACTGAAGTTGAACAAACAAAGCTATTGAATGTTAAAAATACATCATTGTAAGAGGATTGGTAATTTATGTGTCAGGTGATGTTAACGAGTATGTGTGTGTATAACTGAATGGTAGTCTTTAACAGAATTGGCTGTGCGGGGACAGTACCCATTTAATGTATTTGGAAAAATTGCAATTTAAAGCGCTAGCAACGAGCAATAATTTGTTTACTCTATAAAGTGCGTTACTCTACCAGGCATCTCTACCTGGTTGAAGAGCTGATCTAGCCAGCATGCTTTGAAATACACAATTGTTAATTGTTTTTCAATGTTTTGCATGTGGAACACAACCAGCAGAATGCAGTCTATGTGTTTTATGGGTGCTCTGTTCTAAAAGGATATTCTGCAAGACTGATTAACAGTTAGTTTTGATGTGCACGAGTGATAACTGGTTTTGTAAACATTCATCTGTAAATTGGTTAGGTATAAACCCAGATTGTACAGGTTTCTTCTGATGTCATTTCCAATTCAGATTAAGAATGGTCTTTCCCTGAAGTTTGTTTGGGTTAAAACCTGGATTAATTTGACAGATTCTTTTTTTTTATCCCTGATTTGCATGATGTTACATCACTTTCTCAGCAGTAGAATCTTAAAGGGCTGAAATTTAATAAAATCGAAAATGTTGATACCGTGATACAGGGCCAGTTCTACCGATGGGCGATGTGGGCAACTGCCCAGGGTGCAATCTATTTGAGGGGCACTGTTGCCCACATCGCCCATCGCTAAACTCACCTCCAGCAGCGTTCCAGCAACGCACCTCTAATGAGTCAAGTTGAATGCGACAGCGCTCCTTGGCTGCTTTGGGTCTTGTGGGCTGTATTTGGCAGCTGCCAGCAAGTCCAGAACATCTTAGGAGTACCTTCGCATTCAACTTACCTCATTAGAGGATGTGCGTCGCTGGAACGCTGTTGGAGGTGAGTGGGGGTGCGGGGCAAGGGGTGGAGGCGCGGGGGGGAGGTCAAGGGGCGGTTCGCCCAGGGCGCCAATAAGGCCAGAACCGCCTCTGCCGTGATATTGAGCGATTTTTACCAATATTCTTCAATTCTTGCAGATATTGCGATATCGAAATCTGATCGAAATTTTTAATCTGTTTATTTCTATGGAAAATCCATAATATCACTGAAAAATTTGATATCACTATATATCGGTAATATTGATATCGCGGTATCGATATTTTCGACTTTATTAAAATTTCGCCCTTAGAATCCACTAACGCAAAAACTTGTGATTTCCATCAAAAAGCTATGAAACTTACGTAAGACAACTTTAGAGGTATTTTTACTATATTAAATGACTTTTATGCCCATGTCCTCATAAAAGTACCGGTTACATGATGTAGACTTGAGGTTTTTATTTGTTCCTAATGTGTTCACTGAGGAACATATGGCAAATGGTAACACACCTCATTTTCCTTTCAGACAAAAACAGGTTGCTAAGGGAAACTAATGACCATTTTTTGGAAAACCAGGATGATGTGAAAGTCACTTTTCCGCTGGCCACGTTAAAGCAAGGCAAGAGCCTATACAAAAGAAGCTGTGAAGAAGGAGATTTGCAACCTCACATTAAGAAGAAAAAAATAGACCTCATCTTTAAAGATGTCCTGGAAGCCTCTTTGGGGTCTGCCAAAGCAGATGAATATCCTAGGGTTTCCTGTAAAGCCTTGTTAGGAAACAAAACAGCAATTTATCAGTATGAGGACCATGGAACTAGGTGCAGATCAAACCAACAGTGCTCTTCTCCTCAGAACCAAACAAGGAACTTGAAGGACTGGAAATCAATGCATGCATCTTCTCTGGGGTTAGACAGGCAATCTAGTTTACCAGAGGAGGAGGGAGAGGATCAATTGTCTATAAAGGTAGAGAGCCCTGTGGAATCTTCTGCCAAAGGTAATGTGGATGAAATTCCAACCACCTCCTTCTGTCCTAACTGCATCAGATTAAAGAAAAAAATCAAAGAACTTCAAGCAGAACTGGAGATGTTACGGTCTGGCAAAATTTTAGAAACTTCCAAAATGACTCATCCCATTGCAGAGATTCCGGAACTTACTGATACTTCAGGTAAGAGGACTTAAAATCCAGCCCAGGTAGGGTACCCCTCCGGGTTACAAATAATTTATGATTGCAAGGTTATGGATTGTGATCTATTAAAACAGGTGGTAGAATTTGTATGTTAGACGCTATACCTATTGTGTTCTACTTGGTAAAGGAAAATGTTTGAATGGGCTTGTGTAATCATAATCGAAGGTTGATAAGGGGAAAACAATAATTTGTGATATCTTGTGTTACAATTCAAATTATTTGGTTGAGATTTGTACATCAGAAACTGATGATTTTATATACCGAACCATTATTTTTCTTTGTAGGGTCACATGGTGCATAATCAATATATATCCATTCAAGCTTCTTCCTTTATCCGTATCATTTTATTCTTTTTTTTCCCATAGTTGTCTAATGGATGAACCATTAATAGTAACATTTCCTTATTTATTTTTCTTTTACATTACAGGCCCTGAAAATATGGCCATTGTGCCTACCATGATGGATGACGATGACCAAGAAGTGGACTCTGCTGACGAGTCAGTCTCCAATGACATGTTGGCAGCTGCCGACGAGCCGTCTAAAATGTCTGCTGGCAGTGGCAGGAGAATTCGGAGATTTAAGCAAGAATGGCTAAAAAAATTTTGGTTTTTGAGGTACTCCTCAACTTTAAATGAAATGTGGTGCCATGTGTGCAGACAGTACACTGTTCAGTCCTCAAGGACATCTGCCTTTATTATCGGTTCCAAACAATTTAAAATTCATACCATTAAGCTTCACAGCCAAAGCAACCTCCATAAAAAGTGCTTGCAATTGTACAAGCTCAGGATGCATCCAGAAAAGACAGAGGAAATGTGCAGAAACATGACTCTTCTTTTCAACACCGCATACCACTTAGCTATGGAAGGAAGGCCTTACTATGACTTCAGACCTTTAGCAGAGCTTTTGAGAAAGTGCGAATTGAGAGTAGTCGATCAGTACATGAATGAGGGCGATTGTCAAATCCTGATCCATCACATTGCTAGAGCACTTCGTGAAGACCTGGTAGAGCGTATCCGACAATCTCCTTTTCTCAGCATTATTTTAGATGGGCAAAGTGAAGACCTGCTTGCAGACACGGTGGCTGTATATGTCCAATACACGAGCAGTGATGGTCCACCTGCAACAGAATTTTTATCTCTCCAAGAGTTGGGCTTGCCTACAACAGAGAGTTACCTTCAAGGAATTGACAGGGCCTTCTCTGCATTGGGAATAAGGCTGCAGGATGAGAGACCAACAGTAGGTTTAGGAGTTGATGGAGTCAACATCACTGCTGGACTAAGAGCGAATATGTACATGACAATCAGGAAAACCTTACCTTGGCTACTTTGCTTACCATTCATGGTACATAGACCTCATTTGGAAATATTAGATGCAATTAGTGGTAAAGAACTTCCATGCCTAGAAGAATTGGAAAACAATCTAAAGCAATTGCTTAGCTTCTACCGGTACTCTCCTCGCTTGATGTGTGAGCTAAGGCTTACTGCTGCAACGTTATGTGAAGAGACTGAATTTCTAGGGGACATTCGTGCTGTGAAATGGATAATAGGTGAGCAAAATGTCCTCAATGCATTGATTAAGGACTATTTAGAAGTTGTGGCGCATCTCAAAGATGTCAGTGGTCAGACTCAAAGGGCAGATGCATCAGCAATTGCACTGGCCCTCTTACAATTTCTCATGGATTATCAGTCAATTAAGCTAATTTACTTCCTGCTTGATGTGATTGCAGTCTTGTCACGCCTGGCATACGTCTTCCAAGGTGAGTACCTGTTGGTGTCTCAGGTGGATGAGAAAGTGGAGGAAGCCATACAGGAGATTAGTAGGTTGACGGATTCTCCTGGGGAATACCTACAGGAGTTTGAAGAAAACTTCAGAGAAAGCTTCAATGGTATTGCATTGAAAAATTTACGAGTTGCTGAAGCAAAATTTCAGTCAATTCGAGAGAAGATATGTCAAAAGACACAGCTTACATTAGCTCAGCGGTTCGATTCCCGCAGCCGAGTATTTGTGAAGGCTTGCCAGGTCTTTGATCTGTCTGCATGGCCCAGGAGCACCGAGGAGCTAATAAACTTTGGAGAAGAAGATATGCTGCAAATATATGAGCATCTAGAGACCATTCCATCTTTTCTTTCTGAATTTGGCAGGGAGGGGGCAGACACCAGGGGAAACTTGTTGATGGAATGGAGAGAGCTCAAGGCCGATTACTGCACAAAAAACGGTTTTAAGGATCTTATCGGCCACATCTGCAAATACAAACAACGTTTTTTACTGTTAAATAAATTAGTTCAGATCTTGAAGGTCCTTCCCACTTCAACGGCGTGCTGTGAGAAAGGACGCAATGCTCTTCAGAAGTTGCGTAAAAATAACCGCTCTAGGCTAACACTGGATCAGCTCAGCGATCTGCTCACCATAGCAGTGAATGGTCCACCTATAGCAAATTTTGATGCCAAGAGAGCTTTGGACAGTTGGTTTGAGGAGAAATCAGGAAACAGCTTCTCTTTGTCAGCTGAGATGCTCAGCAAGATGTCCTCATTTGACCAGAAGCCTTTGCTTCAATCTATGGAGCACAGCTCCGAGTATTATCAAGACATTTAAGGTGCTACAGGCCTGAGACTGTAGGATATTTTTTTTTCTATCTATACTCTAAGTTTTGGTATATTATAAGAAAAAAAAAAAGATGAAAAGTATATATATATATATATATATAAAATTAGAAAAAAACCCCCACTAAACTACAAATGACTGAGCCTTTCCTGGGAATTTCAGAACAGGTAACACAGATTTCTTTCCTCACACACACGGCAGCTTGGGATATAAAGGCAACGGTTTTATTGGTCGCCAGAACAAGGTGGAACAATTTCCCAACGCTTCTCCTTTAAGCATGTGTACCATGAAAAAAAGGTACTTTCGTTTGGAGTTTTTGTTTTGGATTTTTTCGGGAGGAATTTCTGTTATTTCCTGTTCTTGCCCCCCCCTAAGCTAAAAAAAAAAACAAAAAAAAACCAGGATCTACTTTTGCGGCACAAGAAGGTCCAACTATAAGTGAGAATTTTATTATTTAATCAATATATTTTGTTTTTTGTTAAATGTGCATCTTTATACGTCTTTATACATTAAAACTAGAGTTAGTGGAGGATGAAAGATAAAACGAAGAACAGATCTAATATTTTAAATTCTGACATCACTGACTCGGGGTCCTTTGTTTTCACTGCCTAGGCCTGTAGGTTTAATCTTTGAGCTCCAAGGAGACCCTGAATGTAAGCTTTGAAAATCAGCTGCTCAGGGATGACTGAGGGTTACCTTTAGGTTAGGGGCACTGCCTTTTGCATGAAAGGCCACATAATGCAAATTGCAGTGTTTTCAAGAGATGTTTAGTCCATCGAAACAGTTAGTAGACTAGGGAATTTGATGATTTGGGGCTGTATTCTACAAGAAGCCAATATAACCACTTTGTCCTTCATTCCGATCAAAGAATATGTCCATGTTCGCTCGTAATGACTGAATGAACCATTCAACAAAAATATCCTCCCGATTCAAGGGGATAATGTACCTGAAATAACATTGTAATGTGATGCATACAACTTGTCGTGAATTTCATGGTAAACCTCCGCTGCCATTGGCTTTGCCAGCAAGGCGTTAAGATCGACGGAGTTCTGATCAGAGGTGGTGAAAGTTTTCCAGGAAATTCACTTTTGTCTGTTGCACACATTATAATGCTAACTAGTGTTTCCACGTTTCTTCTTCTTTTAGTAATTAAATAAATGACTAAATGAAAAAGACAATGTTGTTTTTTCGTGATCCAGAATGCCATAACCAAGTGGTTAACAGAAGCCGGACAGAGGTTGAAAATGTCAAATTGGAAGATAAACGTTTCAAAATGATTGCAAATTATTACTTACTTAATTTATCACAGTGAAAGGAAATGTCGGCGCCATGGAAGTAGCTACTCAGGTAGATTTTTTTTCCCCTTTAGGATTGATGGAAGGCGTATATATTCTCTCTTGGACCCTTTAAAGGCACATTGTAAGGAGTTACAAATTTAAGGAGTACAGTAAAAGTTCACGCCTGTGACTGCACATCCACGATCCAGAATGAGTGACAGCATCAGCCGATTACAAACAGCACAAAGGAATACATATTTATAGAAACGCTTACACCTTTGCCTGTTATAGTCATGGTGCGTCTTTTAACACCACAAGCTGAGTTCATATTTAAGCTATTGTTCCTTTCATTTTTGCATAAACCTAACTGGTTTCCAGTAGACGATCGGAATTGTAGCAGCAACTGCGGAGGCATACACTGGACATTTTTTTTTAAAGGGAAACTATATCTTCAATCTATATTTGACACTGTTGTTTAAATGCCAGTGGTTAGTTGCAAGAACAAAGTAAGGGTATTGTTTCATATATTTGCTGCCCAATAATTACACATAACTCCCAGATATCTGGGTTCAGAGGCACTAAGAGATGATGTGCTGGGCTCTCCCAAAAGTAACAAGTTCCTTGTTGCAAATGCAGTGAAGTCCTAGTCGGGAGAAGGGAATGTCAACAAGTGGAAATGTTGCTCTGCAAATAACTGCTATCATTTAAGCAGCAGTGTCAAATATGTATTTGGGACTCTACTTCCCCTTTAAGAGAACTGTGAGTTTTCTTTTTTTTTGGCTACTATACCTGCTATAATTCTGATTATGAATACATTAAGCTATTTATAAGGGAGCTGTGCGCGGTCAGCTAATTTTACATAAATGGCGGAGGGGGTGGAGCAATTGTAAACCAACCCTTTTTCCTCCCACGAAGCCGCGCCTTTTGGAAATTGTTGCTCCCTGACATTTGAATAATATGCCCGATGCTAAATTCTAGTCCTTAATAGTGACGTCCACTTTAAACGGAGGCTGTTTTTATATGATGATACATGGATTGCTCTCGCCTTTGACATTTAACTGTAGCGCCCTCTTACCCCCAGAAGTAGGTTTGCATCATTTGGAAATTTAATTGAAGTCCAGTTCTCAGTATAACTAGCAACAGCACAAGTGAATGTTCCAGCATCTCCTGATCACACAGAAGCAACTGTTTTATTTTCGCACATTGAACGTTCTGCTATTCCTGTACCCTAGCGGCACTAGGGAGCATGCGCATGTGGATAATTTACTAAACAATGCAGTCATACAAAGCAGACAATCTTTTTATTTCTTTGGTCAAACAAATATCTTCTGCAGTTCTGTTGGTGAAGGAGTATCTTTTTTAAAAAGTGCACACCGTGAGGAAAGTATGGCTCATGATAGGGATACATATGCATGTCGTAGTTAGCAAATTGTTCTTAATCTATATATTTATTTCATTGTTTCCAGTTTAAATCCAGGGGGTCCATTAACCTAGACCACAGACATGGTAGAATGATATTACTGGGCATTAACAGAAAATACTAAAATGCATATGCGTATAATTACTAATGAAGAAATAGGGCGGTTGACGAGATCACGCAAAACATAGAAAAAAAATAATTCAAAGGCCAAGTGAAAACTGCCTTTAATTGCCGCTATGAAGATGCTAAAAATTCATTTCACGGGTGCGCAAACCCCTTTTAAAATTCTGGAAGCCAAAAATCTCATTGGCGGCCGATGGATCATTCATTTGCAGTTACATCGATTGCATTAATTACAATATTGATTTACTGAAATGAGGCATTTTTGGCCTTTGTCGATGGATAACAGTCTTTAAAAATACGAATGGGATAGGTGAATACAAGAAGGCAGTCTAATCCAGTAGAGACAAGCAGGGATTTTCAACGGTCACCCATGCCTTGTAAATTAGAGGTTATTTGAATAAGAAAAATGGTGCACGTTGAATTTCACCATACTTCTCCTTTAAAGTGATACCTCAGTTGAACACCATAAAATGCTGCGATGTGTCGTCTTATAAATAGATAGAACAAGAATGTTGGACTCCTAGATCCAAATGTATAAATGACTGGAGAGGGTGAGCATTATGTAAATATAAATATAGGCTGCAGTGATGCTTCTCAACCAGTGGATGGCGACCTTATCAGCGAACTGTTGCATGCATCGCATTCATGGTGGTTTAGAAATGCCTTTAAATAGTTTCAGGCTGTAAAGTACATCATGGCATGTGTACAAGTGCTGTTTTCTTTGTACAGCAGCAAAGATGGCAGACTTTACAAATGCTATCAGGTGCTTATAATACGGGGAATGCAATAACAGTTTTACTTGTCGGGTAAAGGAAGAATACGTTGAATTCTAGTGCATATGAGAAACGAAAATTCTACAGAAAAGATCACATTTTATCAAGCGGGATCAGTGATGGAATATGAGAATTTTAGCTGACGATATTCTGTTTCACGCCATGCCTTTCCTCTCTATGTGCATCTTGTACGATTATTTTAATGGTTGTTAAATTAACGTCTTCACCGATGCTGCATTTAACAGATCATGTATAGATTCAATTATTCATTTTTAATAAGTGTGCATTAAAAAACATTTTTTTTTTTTCCTTTCACCATTCAAGAGCAGCTGGATATCCACCAATCCGATCAGCTTTTACTAAGTAAGGGTTGCCAGACCCACGTCTTTTCATTCAATAAAAATCACCTAAAACAATTGAATGTATCATTTAGGAATCTTGTGGTTAGCCGCATCAGTCTATACATTTTTTGGGCAGGATGAATAGGGGAAAAAAAAATAAAAAATGGATTCATCTAGTTGACTTTAAACCGGTTCTAATTACAGTATGAAAATTAAGTGCTTTTAAATGGGGATCTGGGTGCTGATCACGTCAGTTACAAATTTGTTAGGCCTCTCCATCCTGTTCTGTAAGAAATGAATAGGATGTGGTTTTGCGTGGTCTGACCAAAGGCACTATTTCGACACCACTTCTTTTTAATTGCAAGATCAACAAAGGTGTACAAATGTGTTTTCTTTAAACACGACACTTCAATAAATATTCTTCGGTAGTCTGCATCCAACGCCTAGAGCCAGCTTGATTTGGTATCCCGCAGAACTTACCCCATCTCACATTAAAGATGTAGAACCTTTCTGAGATACCTTCCTGGTTCAACCTAGTGTTGGGTAACCATATCAGGGCATTATATTGTTTGATTGATTCTTGAAATGATTATTTTTTTTTATAATTGACCTTTCGTTCAAGTTGACTACCTAAAAAATACGGATCCACATACAAGCTGTCTAGGTCAGTCTTTAAGAAGTTTGGTTGTAATGCCTGAAAAGAATCTTTAATCTGGTACTCCTTAGAGTGATGGCTAAACTGTTATCTAATCTTTCTTTTTCAATTGTTTTACCTGCTCGTGTGTAAAGAGTTATCCACTCAGAAAATGTTAATACTGTTTTTATCACGTACCAACCATATTTTAAAAGCGGGGAGGTTTGTTGTGGTCCCCTAAATTGAGTTGTTTTACCAGTTTTCTACTGGGTTCATTTATAACTTACCTCTGTATGGAATGCAACAATCTTGCCTAGTTGCATGCAACACAACTTATCCTACTGTTATACAATTTATGTTAAAGACTGTTTCAAAGACAAGGACTATAAAACTACAAGCCTCAAGGACCTCCACTTGGCTGAAACTGATCAGTACTGTATATAGCTGCGCTTGTGGTCAGTCGAACTCTTAGCAAATGCACAAATCCCTCTTCATTTGCTGACCAGTTAGAGGAACTTTTTCTATTTGCTAAAATCAGTTAAGCTGCAGTGAACGATTATTACTTGATTAATGGTGAATTATATAAATATAATAATACAAATATATATTATTAGTCTATTTTTGTTTCATATAGTTTTTTTTTCAAATAACTTTTTAAACATTTTTTTACTGTGCTTTGTCAACTCATTATTACATTGGCGTAAACAGGCAGTGTCAGTCCCTGACAGCATTTGTATTGGTTGCGCCTAGAGATAACTGTTAGGTTGAGTGGGAGCATTGATATCCTCATTACAACAAAATACATTAGACTTGATTGAGGAAGTGATTTGAATGCCCGGCAGCTCTGTCCCGAGAGACAGCATTTGTGCATTTAAATGTGATTTCAAGCACACAGTAATTAATATAATTAATGTAATTAATAATAAGCTATTAAGCATCCGCTGCACTGGATTTTTGGATATAGAACTGTTCCTCTTGAAGTCCTTGAGGTCTGGCATCAGATATAATCATAAAAATGTTTTTTGGTCCTTGTTTAAAACTGGTTTTATAAACTGTTATTTAGAAATGGGCAAACTTTGGCCATTAGCAGGTGTGTGTGGGGGGGGGGGGGGGCAGGGTCTCTAATTGTCCATCCTAGTAAACCCAGCATCCTGTGTTGACCTCTGCCCTGCTCGCCTATCTCAAGTTACTTCTATGAAAACAACAAAAACACTGAATAAAATAAATGATCTTGCCTATGTATTGAACTGTTTTTGTCACACTCTTTCAGCATCACGTTATATCTTACAGACAACGCTTTATAGATCCCGTGTGATTTCACGAGTACACTGGATGCATATAAAGCTGTTTTTTGGTAATATAGTTAGTTACGTACACCAAATTCTTTCGTTTTTTTTTATGTTATAATTACCCCTGTAATGGAAAATCATTGTTAATAAAAAATATTTCAGCTTATGAAGTGAGGCTGTGTTGTCTTCTGTTGGCCTGGATGACGCACTGCAGTAATCTGCAGTAAGCGTTCTATTTTAGTCAAGGTTGCTTTACGTTGACTTACGCCAATTGAGATATGGAGTGCTTCTTTTTGTTCTAAAAGAACAGTAACATCATAAAATGAAAATACTTCCAATACATTTATTGTTATACTGTATATATATATATATATTCTTACAAGCATGGGACTTAGTGAGGTCTCTTTAACAATATGGTGAGTCCACATGTGATTTGGCTGTTCATCAAGTGGTGTAACACAACTGTTCATTCAAAAGTAACAGTAAAGACTGTGACCAAGTGAGAAAATGAAGTGAGAATTCGACTGTTGAATTGTCAAACAGCGGATTCCCATAGCAAACCCGCGACCTCAACAAATTTCCCATTGTAAAGTCGCGACCACGACAATTGTTAAAGTTGCGACAATATTTCCATAGTAAAGTCGCGACTTGCACAATATTCTCATTACAAAGCCATAACTGCGACAGTAGCAGCCTAATGCGACTCTCTTTAGCTGACGAATTTACACCTTTACGCAACAATTCGGACTTTAGCCCAAAAAAAAACAAAAAACCTTTGTTTTTGTATCGACTGTAGATAATTTGGTTGAAAACTTTTTCCCCAGAGCAGGTTGCTGCAATGTAAAAATGTACAGGGGAAGTTCTGACTGCAGGTGAAAGCACCTGGAAACGTTCAGACAGGTTCTATTTATATTCCCATATTATCTCGCAGGGGAAAATGATTAACTCGCACGCTGCTGACACTCCAATGTCTAAGAAGAAATAAAAGGCTTTTTATCCCTGATCAACAAGAAAACACATCATTTCAAACCGATTTGGGGGTGGGGGGTAGTATTTAAGTTATGGTTTCAGTAAATGTAAAATAAGAGCTGAATATTTAACAATGTGATTAACTAAACTTATGAAAGGACTGATCATTTGTGTTTTGTAAAATGATTCATTTCTACCGCAGCTCTGGTCCATACAGTATATTCATCCTCCCACCCATATGGTTCTTTCTTGTCCTTATCAGTGTTGGATACCCGCCTGCCCGCTAATTATGACTGTGATTTTAATTATGTTTCCTGATGAAGAAACAGTTTTCTCTTAGTGAATGAATAAGCGCAGTACCGTGGAGACCAGTCCCCTGGTTCTTAAACATTTGCTAGTTACGTCTTGTTGCCATTATTAGGAAAGCTTCAGGGCCTCATTGGCTAAAGAGTGAATAGTCCGGTAGAGCTGTGAATTTACGCCTATACTCCACTTCCCCATGTTCTCGTATTGAGCAAAGTCTGTGAAATTGTAAGCGTGCGACCAATTCGGGCGGCTGTGAGTCGTGAATTTACGGAGCTCTTCCCATCATTTTGCGTGCGCGTGCACAGGTACTTCTA
>WMED01019554.1:0-12396 GCA_019650415.1 Pipa parva | reverse complement strand
TAACACCATGTGCGAAGTGAGCCGAAGGATTCGGAGCTCACTTCGCTCAATCGTGAATTCCCCCCTTAATCCCTTAATTATATTTGTATTTTGTTTATTGATACCTCAATTAAATTCTTCCTGCACTAAATGGTAAAATGCTCTATTCATAATCGTTTTAAAAAAAAAGTCTCTGGAAATGAATTGTAATATCCTGTATATCAAGAATGGGTTAACCTGAATTTCAATTTAACATATGTTGGTATTTACTGAATTGATCTATTTTGTATCCTCTATATGATGTACTAAATTAAGCTGGGTATCCAGTCACTTACTTCCATGTTCTCATTGCCCATACCAGCTATTTAGCACATAAATCGCTTGAAGTTTCCAAATACTGTCTTTGATAGAATTTATTCACCGGATAGATAATGTCCATACACAGGCAATATTAAACTAGGGTGTTCCTAGCACCCATGGTAGCTATATTTATTTTTGGTTTCTTGTAACTTATACAAACACTGCACATATTGCTTGTTAGTCACTGAGTTTTCAAAGCCATGCCACAGCTTCACTAATTGCCAATCAGTTTCGCCTGGTTCCATACACATTTCCACTGTGTCTCTGCAGGTGGTCCCCAGAGTGACTGGTTTCTCTGTAAAGTGTTGCTTATTGTTGCTGATTGCGTTCTATTGAGTGCTGGGACAAAATATATGTCTGTTTGACAACATCTCAGTTGGTTCTGACATTTGGTTTATAGTAGATGGATTGATATTGCAGTGCTAAGTTTGAGCTATATAAGTTTTGATTAAAAGAAGTCATGTTTTTCCTTGTCTTTCCAAACACCTAAACCTCATGCCATTTTTAATAATTCCCAGAGCTCTTCTTTTCCTCTAAGCAATGCAGCAATGCACTCTTAGTATTTTTCATTTGGGATGAATATTATTTTGGTTAAATGTATTATATCATGCAAAGCTATGCAAGTTCCCACTGCGATTTATATATTATGGGAATATTTCTCTGACAATATTATGAGAGCTTTTGATTAGAGCTAAGAAAAAATTGTTTGCCAGGTTTGGAATTTACATAATGTCATTTTTTTTTCAAGATTCTTTTTAAAATTTTTTTTATCAAAATACCATTGCTTAGATTTGTAAAAACATACGTGTTGTAAAAAAATACAGGGTGTCAAAAGGTCACCAAATTTTTGTTAACATGTTAGAGAAGTGGCCGCTCTGAGTATGAGACTCTAAACATTTAAAAATGATATTATATAAACAAAGATTTATGCAAGTCACCTCTTTCTTCAATTTTCAGCAAATGAAATAGCCTTATATTTTTACTTTCATTCTTGGAATAAAATTTCAGACTTCTGACTCTGAAAGTTTGACATCATATCCCTTTTATATTCTTGTCAGTTGACAACTATGTTAGATTATTATATGTAGACATTAAATGTCAAATCGGTCAGAGCTATGACTCGAACAATGAAGACCCCAATAAAACAGAATTACTTAAACAAAATCAAAACTCCTTTACTGTCATACACAAGGATATCATACTTGGAATGGCATTCTATTCTAATTTACAATGTCTCACCTTGATATCAAAGAACTAATGTCTGCTTGGAATACATTAGTCATCTTTCTAAAAGCTTCTACACCTGATTCAGCATCTTTATCATTCAAGGTCACAACAATGATTTTGGCATACCTGGAGGAGAATCTTTTTAGATTACAGCCATGTATAATGAAAGGTCCTCCAAACTTTATGTCCTACAAATACCAGTATACAATCAACAAGTAAAATATCAATATTCCAAATAAAAAAGATTACCTTTTTTACAATGATGACACCTTCCTGTGTTTCCCTGTCTGTAATGATATCAAACATGTTTGATTCATCTCCATCACTGATGTGGTATTCTGTCTCTGCATTTTCCCCTTCATCTACATCATTTGCTTTGATTCTGCCAATTGAAGAACTCACAGGGGAAGACTCTGGTGTTCTGAATTGATAGGTACCTGAAAAATGTTGATGTGTTTTAATATATTTTTTTGTAACATGCTCAGGCTGATATGATTAAACTGGAATAGCTGTGGTCTAAATTATTGAACCACTGAAAAAATAGGAAAATATTTAAAAAATACACAATGAAAGCCTGATGCTGATTGGAAAAGATGAGTAAAAAAAAAGACCTGGAATTTCAGGGTAGAAATGATTCTTTACTTTTATAAAGATCTATAACACATTTGTAGGTTTAAAGTATACAATTGCATAAATAGTAAGACTATCTATATCTATCTATCTATCTATCTATCTATCTATCTATCTATCTATCTATCTATCTATCTATCTACATATATGTAAGGTGGAATAAGGTGATCGTGTTAGTCCACATATTCAAAAAAATTAGTGTTGCAATACTTGGTGTTACCATTTTTACTAGATCCAATAATTCCCTTATCTTAAGAATTCTACACCCCTCTACCTCCGCCAACAGCAATCCATCAATATCTTCAAAACTAAATTAAAATCTTACCTCTTGGAGCACTAGCCCTGGTTTTCATGTCTATATTTTATATTTATGCAATTATTTATTCCAAATTTATATTTTTTATTTCCTTATTTAATTGGCACCTATACCCAAATAACTGTCACTTTATGCTACTGCACTTGTTACCCTCCTATTTCTTTATTTAAGGCTTCCTCCTATTTAGATTTTAAGCTCTATGGGGCAGGGACCTCTATCCTCTTGTTTCAATCATGGCCTGGCACTTAGAGTGATGTATTTTCTTGATTATATGCTTGTAATTTACTTCACTTGTTCTTTGTTACGCACTTCCATTGTCTGCATTATTGTAACTTTATTGTTGGATTGTACAGTGATGTGTATCCTTGTGGTGCTTTATAAATAAAAATATACATACATACAGTGTTTCGGCTGTTTCCTAAAGATTTTATCCAGACCAATCATATTTAAAAAGATACAAAAGTTAGCATAACAATCATACCAACTTTAAATACAGGAGTTCTTTGGTAAACACGATCCTCACTTTGATGGCTGCTGGATGGAAGCCCCCACCCCCTCAGTACACACTGACCTCATGGAATTGAGGAACCTCCCACTGCACTCTAAGAGTGATGGGATATGTGTCCAATGTTGGGATTGTTCATTGTTTGATGTCTAGGGGGCACCCAATTGTACATATATCCCAGGAGATGTACATTATATTTAAGGCTGGTATCATTGTTATGCTAACATTTGTATCTTTTTGTATATGATTCGCCTTGATAAAGGCTTTAGGAAAAAGTGAAATGTTGACCTGATCATTTTACACTTTTTTGGATATGAATTCAACTATTTTAGTGTTAGGATTGCTGGGTGTACTGTTTGGAGAAGGAGGTAGCAGCCGAAATCCTGAACAAACAAACAGACGCTAGGGAGCGGAATCTAAGAAACCCCCGGTATTCGCCTAGAGCCCCCGCAAGGAGGTTAGGACTTCGCTGTGGAGGGAACCCAGGTTGCGGCCCCTAGGACTGAGTGTAAGAACAAGACCACGGAACTCTTTCTCAGATGAACCAAATAAGCAAGGGAACCAGGCAAGCAGAACTGAAGCAATGGCTGTAGCAAGGCAGGATACAAATGGCTGTAGCAAGGCAGGGTACTGTGACAAGGCAGGGTACTGTGACAAGGCAGGGTACTGATTGACAGGGACAGGCATAGGCAGGTATGGAAACCTATAATCAGGCGCCAGACCTTTCTGACAGGCTCCCTTATATAGCCGGGGAGCCTGTCAGATGATCGTGCCTTAGCGATTCAAAAATCGCGCCGCCGTGACGTGCGCACTATGACGTCAGTGCGCATGCGCGGCGGCCGCAACCCGGAAGTCCCGCGGCGCCACGATGCCCAACGCTGGAGCGGACCGAGCGGGTAAGTATTAATCCTTACATTTAGTTTTTGCAATATGGTGTTCAGGGACTCCACTTTTTCTATTTACCCATAACATAACAACTTTTTCAAGTGAGTGCGATATCAATTATGGCTTATATATATGAGAAAGGAAAAAAACTCTTTTAAAACTTTAGACAAATTTGCTTTTTAATGGGACAAAAATTCAACATGATTTTAAGCAAGTGTAAATCTTGAAATAGCACTGGTAGCATCCTTCTTATATTATTATATGCTTTTAAACATCACTATTGATTTGAATAACCCTTAGGGGCTTATTAACTAAAGTCCGAATTGTCACGTAAAGGTGAGAATTTGCCACTTCCCCATGTTTGGGTATTCAGCAAACTCTGCTTTATGGCGAATTGCCAGCAAACGATAGTTGCATACTACAAAATAGAGGGCTATTGTCGCGGTTGCAACTTCATTATGGGAATTTTGACGCGGTTGTGACTTTACTATGTGAACCTGCTGTTTTATTCAATAAGGACTAGAGAATTGGGGTGTAGCCACCCAAAGTGATGAGAATTCACTTTCAACAGTTGAATTCTCACTTTAGTCAATATTCTCCCTAATTTTGTGTTCTTTTAAATAACTATCAGGCCATTTTTATGTACTCCAGCAATTTTTGTTGAACCAAAACACTAAAATAGAGTCCATAGTTTGTCTAAAGAGAACACAAAGGCCCTGTGATCTAATAGAATTTGTTACATGTTAATGCAACTCAAAAACATGGTTGAAAATGATAAATCCCTTTTCTGATTAATGTAATTGGCTTGAGTAAAGATATCATGAGTGACTGCTGTAAAATATGTAATAATCAATTCTTTTATAGTTACTTGTAGACCACGTCATTCACTGGAAGTCTCTCTGGGATTGAAATACATTTTTATCATTATTCTGTATTAGAAGCTTAATACAACAAAACTTAAAATGCAATAATGCCCTGCACAGAATTTGAAATATTACCTTTTTTTAAAAAATATATTTTAACCATGTTACAAAAGGCATACACCACCAATACAATATATATTTCTCCAATATTTTCAAACTGAATATAGTAAACTTCACAGTAGTAAAACTGAACCCAAGAGAAACAGGAAAGGACATTTGAAATATTGATTCTATATTTATTCCATACCAGTGACTGCAGTCCTTTGTTATTTTATAATTGTGTATTCCAACAGAAACCACAGGAATGACATATGTACCAAAGATGCTAAGCTGCAAAGAATTGCAATGCAATGCAGAAGCAAATCTGTAAAGATATTTTTTATCAAAGCAGCTTACACTTCAATGTTAAAGGCATCACTGAAATATGTCTAGGATGAATAAGCACTGGGTGATCTTCTTTGGCAAGAAAGTAAGATTTTTTTTTTCAAGGCTACAGAAAGAAATATCCCAGTATATCAATATATAAAATATATAGAACTTGGAATGATATCCAAGTAAAGCCTCAAGGCTAAATGTCTGTCAGGAAAATAAATCAGACTCAGTATACTGAGTAACACTTAATGCTACATGTATCTTTGCTGTTTTCCAAAGAATAAAAATTAGTTTTTTTGTTTCACATTTTTCATAATCCATTCCACATCACAAGAAAATATACAGTAAACCAGCGTTTCCCAAATACCGGGTCGCGACCCGGTACCGGGCCACGGAAAGTTAAGTGCCGGGTCACGAGAGCGCCGCTCATGAATATTCATGAGCGGCGCTCTCGTGACCCGGCTATTTTTGTGCTTATCCTTCGTGCCGGGTCACGAAGGATAAGCACAAAAATAACCGGGCCACGAAATTTATAGTTTGGGAAACACTGCAGTAAACAGATCTTACTCTGGGGAAAGCGTGGAGGGTTGTCATTCACATCTGACAAATAGATATTCACAGTTGTGGTCCCAGAAAGCCCACCCATTTGGCCTGCCATGTCTTTTCCTTGGATAACTACTTGATACTGTTCCCTGTTCTCTCTGTCCATGTTTGGTAGAGCAGTCTTAATGATACCTGTCAAAAAAGAAATGTACCATGTAATTATATATACTTTATACATATACATTGCTAACAGATTTTTTTTAAATCCATTATAAGTTACATTTCCATGCCTAGGCTAGCTGTTGATTTCAATCCTAAGGTGCAGGCACCACTTATATTTAGAGGGGTACACAGTACTGACAAAGGTGTTATGAAATGTGAAGCACTTACAGGCATAACAAATATCCATTACTGTACATATCTATGCCTGTCTTTCAACTTGTAAGGTGAACTATCATTGGTTCTGGCCTACCTAAGTCAAACAGCAAGCTTGATAGTAGAGGGTTCTTTCACAACTAGTGTGGAGGCCAAGATTGCAAGAGGCCTTCCACTTCATAGCAAAATATAACCTTACAGGGGGTTCTGAACTTTGACATCAGAAATGAGAGTCTATGGGAATTATTGGATAAAGTCCAAATTGTTGCATAAAGGTGTGAATTCACCAGATAAAGACAGTCACAATAGACTGCTACTGTTGCATTTTTATAAATGAAAATATTTTCACAGTCATGACTTTACTATGGAAATATTGTTGCAGTTGCAACTTTAAAATTGTCACAACTTTACAATGGGAAAATTGTTACTGTCGCAAATTTGTTATGAGAATCTGCTGTTTTAGAGTTCGACAGTCAAATTCTCACGTTAGTCAATAATCCCCTAAGAGTTGCTGAATTTAATAGATTTGCAAGGCTGGCTACAAAATGTTTAGATGTTCATGTCAGGCATCTATATACATATTTTCATTTTGTAAAAGTGACTAAGATGTCAACATTGGCACTTTAAATAGCATGTTTCATGCATTCTGTAGCAGTCCCTTCTTGTGTGTGTAACAATGCAGTATGGAACAAAATGACACATAACTCCTCTACTTGCATGGAAGGTTGATAAGTATATTTTTCTTCAGATAATGCCCATCTCCTCTGTAAAGTAGAAGACTGCATGTAGGGGGAGTGCATTCATGCATAGACATTGAAGATGCTTGCATAAACAAGATGTATGGAACACTTAAGGGAAAACAAAAAGTATTGCAAAAGAAAATGTATTTTTGACAACTAAGCTCAAAAATTCTAAAACTGTTGTGGTTTTCAGGAATTTTTTTTTGTGGCGAAAGTTTTTCAAGCTGATAAAATCTACCTACCTTAAAATCTAATTATTTGCCAGCATTGACGTGGAACTAACCTTGATTTTTTATGGAACAGCTGCAGGTGTAAATCACTCAATAAAAACCAAATCAGAAATTGTCTTGCAAAATGGTACAAGTTCAGACAAAATAAATAAAAAGGGGGAAAACGCTCCATAGAAATTGTGCCCCTAAAGGTTTGTTTTATAAAAGATGAATTTTACTTATGAGGTAAAAAGGACACCATCATTAATAGGTAAATCTGAATATGTTGAGCTAAGGAATATTTTCTATCACACAATGTAGCTGTACATGCACCAGCCATATAGACATTGTGTCCAATAGGTATGATATTTAGCTTTCAGGCACTTGCTGTATATATATATATATATATATATATATATATATATATATATATATATATATATATATATATATATATATATATATATATATATATATATATGAAGCACCATAGAAAACAATGGGACTGGGTTTGGCCTGTTTAACAACATTGTTGCTATCAGTAAATATAAAAACAGAAACAGACAAAAAGCTAACATACCATTTTTAAGAATGCTGTATTTAATAACTGTCATGTTAATGCCAATGAGAATTTAACATTTTGGATGTTACTGATCCTTTTACAAAGACACATAGGCTACAGGTATGGAATCATTCCCATTTATTGTCTTAAAGGGGAACTATAGACAGATTGGGGGGGTTATTCACTGAAGTCCGAATTCGACTGTCGAATTCTCAAACTGTGGATTCCCATAGCAAATCCCATTGTAAAGTCGCGACAATTTTTTAAACTTACTATTGCAACAATTTTCCCATAACAAAGTCGCGATTGTGACAATCTTCTCATTATAAAAATGCGACTGCGAAAGTAGCAGTCTATGTCTATTGCAACTGTCTTTAGCTGGCGAATTCACACATGTACGCAGCAATTCATACTTTAGTGAATAACCCCCGTATAGATCTTTATATATGCAGTACTAGACCTTAGTGAGAAGCATTTCTCCACAGTAGATGTGTAATAAATTATCCTGCTTCAGATGAAACAGCACTAGAAAATTCCCATACCAGGAAATGTGTGTTTGATGTGTACCAGCCAGTTTTCCATGAAAGGGTACCCTCCCCCAGACATTTTAGCCTAATGTGTAATGTAATGCCTGTGCACAAGTTAGCTTTCCCAAATCCCAGACTCTAATCTCCTGCATTTCAGGAATGTAAACAAAGCTGATGAGGCCAAAAGGTCAGCACACTGCTTAACCAATAGCAGTCAGGCAGCTTTTTCTTCTCATGTTAAGCAGTTATATCATACACATTTCCTGGTGTGGGAGTTTATCAGGGCTCTGTTATAAATCATTCTGCTTCACATGAAACATCTACTGGGGAGAAATACTCCTCACTATGGTATAGTACTGCATATGTAAATGAAATGTATTCTGACTATAGTTCTCCTTTATTATTTGTTATTAGCATTTCATTGACATGAATACTCTCTATCAAATTGCAGTTTGGGCTGCCTTATCCTTAAGGGGAACAGTAAAATAGGATACAGTCAATTTTAGCATATATACACATTTATTGTACTTCTATAAGTGAATGTCTCTTGTCACAAAGAAAACGCTCTGCCTTTCTCTGTTCAAAGGAAAAACAATTTTCAGTTGAGCCCTAATTATATTTCAGGTTTGATTTTTAGGCTCTAATAACACAGGTGTCATGTTTACTGATGCTTTGCTCGATTGAGTTTGTCAGTTTGTGCAGGGTGGAAAATATAATCTTTTTTCATATTTTGTCTAGTATGTCCTAGCTTGACTTAACATGTCATCTTCAATTACAGAAACAAAGACACAGCGAAAGTCTTCTGACCTGTCTCCGACTCAACAGAAAAGTATGGCTGTCCCTGCAGAATACTGTAAACCACTTTTGCACTGTTTCCATAAGTTGGATCATCAGCATCATTGGCTGTAACTTGAACAACGAATGTGCCTGCAATGACAAGACAGAAATATTAAGCATTAAGAGAAACAATGTCACTTACAAAGTATACACTTCATACTACTGAGTTGTTCCCTATTTGATTTAGCAAAGTGTTATTTATTTAGTCAAACATTGATTACACAAAATTGTGAAAAAATACCAAATTTACGGATACATTTCTTATTCTATATACAATTCAGAATTTCAAAAATGATATTGTACTGGTTTCGTGCTTAGTACACACATATTTATAGAGTGTGCCCCCTCATCTTAGCAGCCTTAGCAACACTCCTGGTACTTAGTGCTTGGCTTACTGAGCACTAAGAACAATTGTTCTCTGCATGTTTATTTCTGCAATTTTGCACATTACGGAAATTTGCTAAAGGATTTTTCACAAACCCTCCCTACTGGCCAGAAATAGACTGCTCAGTAGCTATTACTGTCTTTGAGATATGTTTTTCTTCACTTTGGCTGAGTCAAGCAGACAGTATCACATTTTCAGTTTTATGCACAATACCACAAGTTATAATACAGGCAAAGTATATTATATCCTTATACATTACCATCCATATGTAGAAAGATAAAGCAAAGTTGGACCCTTCTAAATGGATTCATTTTCACTTTATGGCACCTAAACCAATTGTTTTTACCTCACAAATTACATAAGTGATTATTTTAAAGGAGATATAAAGTCAACAATAGACTATATCATATACATATATATGGGGGGAATTCACCATTTAGCATAGTGAGCTCTGAATCCTTAGGCTCACTTCACAAATGGTGTTATGCGCTTGCTGATGTCCTGCACGCGGACATCAGCGAGCGCATTAAAGGTATTCCAGTCTCGGTGAGGCAGCTCTTTTGGTCTCACCGAGACTGGAATCCCTTTAATGCGCTCGCTGATGTCTGCATACAGGACATCAGCGAGCGCATAACACCATTTGCGAAGTGAGCCGAAGGATTCGGAGCTCACTTCGCTGAATGGTGAATTCCCCCCATAGAGTCAACAATAGACTATATATGGGGTGGGCAAACTTCTTTTAGGAGGGAGCCATTTCGCTCCCTCCTCCAGCGGTGACAACTATTCTGTGAGCAGCTGGAGGGGGGAGGAGTGCACTCTCCATTCAGAAGAGCCATTGGCAGTCATGGGCGGGGCTTCAGAGGTGCGCTCCAAGCCACAACAAGGTGGCTAAAGAGCTGCAAGTGGCTCGTGAGCCGCACTTTGCTGACCCCTGGACTATATAAATATATGTTTTATCATTTATCCCAAAACAAAATTGTTTCTATTATATTTTTTTTCTTTTCACTCACCTGGTATGACCTATATCAATATTTTGTTTTATTATTAGGCCTTGCTTATAATCCTAGTGCACAGTTTTTTTGTAGCATTTCAAGACTGTTGCATTCTTGCAATCTACACTATGGATTAAAAGCAAGCTGTTCAGTCATTAAGCAGATGCTGATATTATAGCCAGTAAAATGACACAATATTTTCTGTGCCCTGGACACTGGAGATGGGAGGACCACAAACCAAAATTATAGCAGTTTATAGTTAAATGAATGTAAGACACTCTGCAAATATTTTACTGACTGTAAGACAAAGAGAAACTATTTTTATTTAAATGTGCACAGTGAGCACTACATTAAACACAACCTATGTGGTCCAGGGTTTAGAGTCCTCTTAATTTAAATTAATATCTCTGCATTTTACATTTGATATTAAATAATAAAATAATCTAGTATGGCATCTGGCTTCTTTATAAAATCTGTTACATATGAATATCTCTGTTAAGGGAAGGGAACATTTTGATGCACTCTGCCTTTGTGTTGTGCATCACATCATTTAAGGAAGATCTAAACTTTGACTTAATCTCTTTTTACATTAAGAGATCTAGGAGATCTGACTCACCATTAAGAAGACAGAAGCTCCTATATCACATTTTTTCAGTACAAGGCGTCCATTTTGCTTTTTTTTTTTTTTAGACATACCCCTTCCTCTCTAAGACACATACACACAGAGAGCTCTATGAAGACTTGTGCCTCAGATCCTAAGGTGTTGAGAGAGGGAGGAGGTATGTGTAAAACAGCAAAATGGATGCCTTGTACTGTTATGGAAAAAATAGGATGCAGGAGCTCATAACTTCCTAACAGTGAGAAAGATCTCAGTGCTTAAATTTTTATTGTGTTCTTATTGGTCCGATTTCTTTAAAAAGGGAATAAGACAAAGTTTAGTTCTTCTTTAACAAGAATATTGCAGGTGTAAGAGAAGTAATGACTTGGCCTACTCTTATTTACCTTCCAATGTGTTTCAATAATCCACACATCCTATGTGTTTGGCCATGCCATGGAACTATATAAATGACTTTATTCTAAAATATATTAAGTTATGAAGTATTACAGGTTATACAGATTTAGTGGAATATTGGTTCTATGGGTTCTATAACCTTCACCCTGGCAGGGTTGTGCCCTAAACTAAGAAGAGTATTTTGCACACCCAGGATAGCAGTAAGTGTAACAGAAGGGTGTTTGTGGTTAAGGTCAGAGAATGTCTTCAGCCCTGCATGTATTTACTTCATGAAAAATAGGATCTATTGCTGTTTGAATTTTGTACATTCAATCAATAAAGCAGCAGGCAAGTAGACCAAAGAGCAAGATGATGGACTCCATATCATGAAGCAAGATCAACCTTATGACCATCCCCAAATACTCAGGAGAGGATACTAGCAAAGGCTGTTTGTTTGATGGATTTTTCACTAGTAGAATAAATGGTGATTGAATAAACTAAACCATTCTATGTTAACAGTTGGTTTAAATAAAACAGACCAGTGATTATTTTTACCTGCTGATGGCCCAATGCTGAGAAGATAATATCTTATGTGTGTTTATATTTTTATACATTCTGTATTTATGTTTTTTTATGGAGACTATAAGAATAAGGGAAACAGAATATTTTGCGTGTGGAAATGCACCATATTTCGAAATTAAATCAATTATCAAATAGTGAACACATAAAAACAGATTCAGTATATTATCATGAAATACAAAAATCGCATAAAAAAAAATCAGGCATGATAATGTTTTTCACTAGAAGGATAAAAAAGGAGATATTTTAATCTGCACTGCATATTAGGAAAAAATTATTATAAATTGTATTTAAAGTTATATTTAGTTTAAATCAAGAACAACTGTATATTTTAAACAGAGACAGATTTTTCAATAGGTACAAGAAGCATGTGTCTATAGGCGACTCAGAAGGGCCTCACTCCTAGGGGGGAATTCAGGAACCTCCGAAGTGAGGCGCGTAGTGTTCGCCTCACTTCGG
>WMED01019553.1:0-12396 GCA_019650415.1 Pipa parva | reverse complement strand
TTAATGCGCATGCTGATGTCCGCGCACAGGACATCAGCATGCGCATACTACTATTAGCGATGTGAGACGAACGGATCGAAGCTCACTTCGCTTCTTGATGAATTACCCCCTTAAATGTGCAATAAATACTTTATATACTGTGTATATTTCATTGGTACCCAAATAAATAGGCAGTCCTACAATACCCATAATGTAAAAGTTAGTTATTTCACCCCTCTGTATTTCTTTTTTTATATATTCTTAATGCATCATAGAGATGCTTAATAAACTCAGATACGCTATCCACCTAAAGGGTTGATTTCTACATTCTGAATTCTAGAACTTTAATTTTAATTTGTCAATCTGCCACTCAGACACGTAGTTGAAAAACATTTGAAAGCATAAACCCATCAGTTCTTGCTGAACCTGTCATGGATGCCCTTCCACACATGTCAAAATCATCTTAGCTAAACTCTGGTGACTTGTACAATATCACCAATAAATTGAATAATCAATCATGCATGTGTTTATTTTGACAGGAATGTTTGGAACAGAGGACAATGTCAGCAAGTATTAAGGATAGGATACATTTTATAAATAACCTCAAAATCAATACCCGCTGCACAATAGATGAATTCTCCATAATTACACAATTAAAAAATGTCCTTCAAGCAAATATGTTATCCAAATTGTGCTTTATGTTTGTTATGGTCTTTTACAGAGTTCTTTCAACTATAGCTAAGAGATTAGCAATACTGAAAATGATATCTGTCTTATCAGTGCTTGCACTAGCTCTCTTTCAGTCGGTCCTTAAAAATATCTTCAAAATTTAACTGACTAGCAACCGGAGGATCATTTAAATATACACTGGAGAGGCTTGGAACAAATAAGTAAATCATTTATGAAATAAGTATACTCGTGTATAAGTCGACCTCGTGTATAAGTCGAGGTCAATTTTTGGGCCAACAATTATAAAATTTGCTATGAACTGTGGATAAGTCGAGGAAGGAGTGGGGGGCTGTAAAGTTTTACAGAAAACACTAGTACAGTAGTCATAAATCAAACAGCAATAGACTTTGCCACCTGCACCAGTTCTGCTTCACGCCCCTAAAGCTGACCCAGGCTCACAAAACAAACACTGTTGCAGAGCAGCTTTACCTTCTTTGCTATTTGATTTTTAATAGCAGCGCATGTGACCGGCCCTGTGATGCAGACACCGGCCCTGCAGTGTGAGTAGATGTCAGTGCCAGCTATCGAGCATAATATTAAGCAGAGGTAAGCAAGGAACTTAATCATTTAATAGAGCACTTACTGTTGAACGCACAGTACATTACGGCTCTCTCAGTCAGCTCCATAGAAGCTCTCGCACCGCCCCCTCCACGTGCGGCTCAAAGCTTCTTTTTTTTTCTTCTCTGAGTACCGTATATATGCGTGTATAAGTCGAGGACACGCTTTTAAATTTTTTTTTTACCTAAATTTCTCGACTTATACACGAGTATATACGGTGGGTGGGTTGCAAGGTATTTTTAAACTGCTATTTTTAAAATGTTAAAAATGACATTTAAGGTGGCGTTTATCCAATAGTTTACAGATTTCTTATAAGATATCATAACAGGCATAATAAAATTAATTTAAATGGACACTGCCATGGTTGTTTTAATGAAGTTACATATTGCACAAACTACTGTATGTACAGGACAAAAAGACAGATTACAAGGATTACATCAATTAAGCCAGGGGTGAGCAAACTACAGCCCACAGGCCGAATCTAGCCCTCCAGAAGTCTTGTACTGGCCAGTGGGAGGATATTAAAATAGGGGGCGTGGCCTAGTGCCATAGGCGTGAGCACGCTAGACCGGCCCCCCAGCCCTCTGAAGCCATTTTTTATGGAAGGTGGAAATTTGTGAAGAATTACCTGCAGTTCTTAATTTTACTTTCAATATTCTGACACTGACCATAACAGCTAAAGTTAGAAATATGTTAGCTATGAGAAATGGTAATAAAAGAAAAAGTGCCACAGCATGGAGGACTAATAAGCAAGTGTGTTCGAATATGCTTTTATTTATAAATATACTTTATTACAGTCGCAACTGCATTTTAGCCACGAATAAAGGAAAAATGATCAACATACATTTCCTGTTGACTTTGTTTTTATAGATACATTTTAAATACAGACATTTTATTTTTAGAATCCTGATCATAAAATTATGAAAACCACCAACCAATGGCTGCAGTTCTTATTTAATATTTCTATTTTACACTTTCCCCTTTCTGTTTTAATAAATTATTTAAGAGTCTTAACAAATACCTTGATAAAGTACTGGCTCTAAACATGTTGTGAACTAATTAAAGGATTTTGTTGAAGAATCTTTGCTCTCTCTCTACTCCTTTTACAGCATCTTAACAAAAACAACAACTTTTGGTAGGTGGAATTATCTTGTTATATTTGAAACAAATATAGGGATCATCTCTATGAGTGAAAATAATAGTGCTGTCTAAACCCTGATTAGCACAGTGATGCAGTATGTTATGTTGAGACAATAATTCTAAAAGAAATAATGGATTTCCCACATTAAGTGGGCAGTGTGGTGGAGTCTGCATGGAGTTTGTATGTTCTCCCCGCACTTGCGTGGGTTTCCTCCCACAATCCAAAAACATACATCTGTGTGTGTGTGAAAAATTAGGTAAACTAGATTGTAAGCTCCATGGGGCAGGGACTGAAGTGAATGATGAATCTTTGTAAAATAGTAGCGCTATTTAAGAATGAATAAATAATAATAAGTACTCACCATAAGCCAGTGGTTCTCAACCTGGGGGTCACGATCACTTTTGGGGTCAAATAACAATTTGCCAGGGGTTGCCTTACACCCCTCAGGAGTGTTGCAGATTTTTGATACCCTTTATCTGCAATTTTATGGTCACAACAGTATTTCCATATGATTATATGAATATTTTCGCAGTTGTGACTTTGCTATGGAAATATTGTCACGGTCATGGATAAAGGGTGGCGGCAAGAAAAGGTTGAGAACCACTGCTGCAAGCAGTTGAAAGTAGGAAGTGTGGAGGGGATTCTGTAAGAAAGCAGCTGTAAATTAAAAACTGCTAAAAATAATTAAACAATTCATATTGCAAAAATCATCTATTTAACAGTGACAATTTAAATAGACCAGTGGTTGGCAAAGTGCGGCTCTTTAGCTGGCTTATTGTGGCTCTGAGCGCACTGCCGAAGCCACGCCCACGCCATGCCCACAACCGCCGACGGCTCGTCTGATTGGCCGTTGGTGGTCATGTGGTCAGGAGAGGGCACGCCTCCCTTCTCCAGCAGCTCACAAGATAGTTGTCGCCGCAGGAGGAGGGAGTGAAATGGCTCCTTCCTCAAACAACTTTGCCAACCCCTGAAATAGACAATAACATAAAAGAACAAAAGACTTTGAGACTGTACTGTTTCTTTAAACCAAATAGACCCCTACGAGAAGTGTTCTAGTGGGGGCAAGTTTGATTGCAGCTGTACAGTTATAAAATATATTTGTATAGCAGGAAAAATCCTGAATAAAAGCTGGAGATAATTCACCTAAACAAATGTAAAACTGCTATGTTCCTTTGTTACTCAACAAAACATGGTTGTTAATTAGGTCAGTGAGCATTTCATTTTATAGCTAGGCTGTATGGGTAATTGTTTTGTGCTTCCTGCCAATGTGACATGCATTGTGACAAGAATTTCTTCCGTTTATTTATGAAATTATTGTGTTGTGTGTAACAGTTCACCACACCTGAACTGCATTGCAATTTTTTACTAACTTATACATGTTTGGCATTGCCTTTATGGGGGTTATTCACTAAAGTCCAAATTGTTGCATATAGGTGCGAATTCACCAGATAAAGACAGTCGCAATAGGCTACTACTGTCGCAGTCGTGTTGTGAGAATATTGTTGTAGTCACGACTTTATTATGGAAAAATTGTCGCGACTTTACAATAGGGAAATTGTAGCAGATTTGCTATGGGAATCCGCTGTTTGCAAATTCGGCAGTCAAATTCACACCTTAGTGAATAACCCCCACATGTGTCATCATTATTTAAACTCCCTAAAATGCTTCAGTATAAAAACATGTGGCATCAAATGTGAATAGAACTGTTTTAAAAGTGGAATTTATTTGGTCCATTTACTCTTTTTCTAAACAGAACCATAATGCCAAGTACAAAGTAAGGAGGCCACATCGTACATCAGCTCAGCACAGTAAATTTCAATTAGAATCAGCATCTTCATTAATCAGAAGTACAGTATTTTTATACAATTGTATTTTTTATTGAAGCCCAGTTATAATTCATTTCCAGTTATTTCAGAATATACATAAACGTTAAAATGTCAAGTATGTAACATCCCAAGCATTTAACATATAAATATTGCAAAAATAAATCTAATTTTAAGGTAAATATAGTATGTAAGACCTGTTCTGGATGAGAAATGTGGGTTATTATAAGGTGTCAGGCTAAATTCTGTACAGGATCAGTGCAGATTACAAGACTTTGGTGATTATTGAGCTTTCTGCCAGGGATTGCATTTACAAGTAGGCAATCTTGTGTGCACATGACGGATGTGTGCTCAAAGGCAGAATTTGGATTGAATGCTATTCTGTCTTATAGAAGATTGTCATGGCATGAGACAGGGGTCCCTGTCACTTGGTGATTTTTTGTGGGTTTTTATTTATTTATTTTTTTGTTCAACTGAAATTTGTTGTTGGTCCTGATGTTAGTTGGCATAGCAATAAATTGTGGATTCAACAATGTCAGGTTTGTCACTGTTTTCTTCTTAAAACAGTGCTGCATTTCAACATATACAAGTGTTTCTCGAATCATCGTGTTCCCTTTATATAACAGTGTGCATTACCCACTCTTCCATATGTAATTGTCATCTGTTGGAAAATTCGCTTTCATTTCTGTCAGTGGAAATAATTGTTGAACTATTTTTGATTATCAGGGATATTAAATAGACTTGCAATAGTATTATTTAGCCAGCACCAGTTCCCCAAATATTCATGTACATGACTGTAACATAACTGATAACCAGTTACAGCATCTCCATAATGTCAGGTAAAACCACCTTTAGTTCGCTCATGGCTGTAGCATCATGCTTGCAAATACAGTACCTGAGAATGCCTTGATTGGTAGTGGGCCCTGACCTCATCCAAGTTACCTGTTCCAAATTGTCCTACAGACATTCATATGAATTAAACTAGTGACTCTGCAGAGCATTGCATGAGGCCAAATGTATTGTGTATGTTGCATTCCTCAACATTTCAATCCGTGTGGCTCTTGGCATTAATGTACATTACAAGACCTGTCCTTAAACTCTGTCTGTATGATAATTACTGGTAGTTACTGTATGTGCCAATACAGTCCTGATCCATTAAAGGCTATTACATGTTATGGTTGTTTGTGCTGTTAGATTGGTAGTTCATTATAGCATCTGCATCTACATTTTTAGTATTTTATAGAGCAATAAAAATTTACACAATTTAATTTTGAACAAGTGGACAATGGCCCCATATTATTAGTTTTGTATGATGAAAACATTTTATCTCACAAAACTTACATTGCATTGGCAAAGCAGGATAAATGCCTTCAGCAGAGGCTGGAAGAGTTTGTTACTCACGGGAGCTGTTATCTAAAATTCACTTGTCTAAGTTTGATTGATGCATTCTTTGAAAAAAAAAATCAAATATTGGGAAAAAAAAACTCGTCAGAGGGAAGAGAGTCAAAATATTATAAAGCAGAAAGGCATTATTTTTTTTCCAGATTTCATGCTGTAACCTTCAATTTCTAAAAAAAAACAAAAAAAAATCTAATTTGGATTGACATTCACATTCTTTCTACACGGTACATATAAAATGCTACATTTAAAGACAGATTTCTGATGTTTTCATGCTGTTTGATTGTATGCTGATTGCAGTTGTGGCACATGCAAACAATTTAAAAATCCATTTGTCATCAATGTACAATTTAATATTACTTTCTTTTGAGTCTGTTGCTTGGTAATGTTTTATAATGATATCAGTAGTGTCCTAATCATGATGTTACCTTAGTCTGTTCTTAGGATGTGCCTTTTAGCAGCACCAAAGCCTGATTTATCTATGTGTCTGCTAAACATACTGTAAGCTGGCTGCACAGATTGCTGTGCTGGGAGATAAACTTAAATTGGCCCCGCAGCTTATTAGTTCAGTTTTTTAAATGATTTTTTCAAAACCGTTCTTTGCTGATCATCTAGCCCACACACTAGAGGTTTATGATCCATTTTACCTTCATTTATGTATGCCTTTTTAACAAAACTGTATCCTTTGTTTATTCCATACTCGTAGACTTATTTATTCATTTGATGGTGGGAGATACAAAGTGTGGGTTATTTATAAACAGGTATAATGCTAAAAAAGGCATGTAATTCAGCATAATTAAAGTGCACCTGTCACTTCAAAACTATATATACTAATTTAGGTTCTACTAATGAAATAAACGTTTTTGTAAATATATATGTATTTTAAAAAATGTACCTTTATACAGCGTTTCTCTCTGTCCTCTTCCCTGTCAGCCTGACTTTTCTTTCCTGAGTATCAGGTGGGCAGGGCTAAATAATGATTGTCATTATAGCTCCTCCAATCAGATCCCTTAAATCACGATCTAACAGGGATCTGATTGAAGGAGCTAAAATGTCAATCATCACCCGACCCAGGAAAGAAAAGTCAGGCTGACAGGGAAGATGACAGAGAGAAACTCTGTATAAAGGTACTTTTTTTTAAATTTTTTTATTAATACATATATATTTACAAAAAATGTATTTCATTAGTACTACCTAAATTAGTATTAGAGTTTTGAGGTGACAGGTGCACTTTAAATGCATGTAATTAGTCCAGTTCAGTAAGGAGGTTTGCATCTGTTTTAACATATGATTCGCCATTATGTAATAAAGAGGATGCAAAAATGTTTTGCAACCCAGTGCTAATTCATTAATTTTACATCTAAAATAAGACATTTTTTTAGCATTTAAAAAACAGCATTATGCTGTTAATAAATTGCGTCGGATTGTTAGCACCTTTTTGCATCTGTTTATTAGCATCTGCTGATGAAAACCAAAGTTTTATTATGATCAATCACAGCTGTTGATAACCTACCTACACATGAAGATTGGTTTACAAACTATTTTGAATGTTAGCAATTTAAACAACTGATACACAAGTGGTTACCTTTGGACTGATGGGAAGGAAACCTTTGTAAAATATATAAAGCTGACATTATATGTTAAAATAAAAAATTCATCCTATCATAAAAATCTATGATCTCTTGGTGAATGAAGATTCAATGTAAAATAACATTAGTCATACAGAGTATACATAGACAAGTTACTTTCATTATAACTCTAATTTAGAGAAATTTAATAAACTTGGAAAAGGCTGATTTTGTCTTTTTTGAGTTTATTCCCGCGAGATCTCGGCTGTTCCTCGCGGTAAATTATCAGTCTTCTTTTTTCGCTCAATTTTTACTGATTAGAAACTTTTCGATTGAGTTTTTCCATCAGATTTGTCACTGAAAAGGTATTCCATACTACTAACATAAAGAATAGCGCTACCTTTCCATTGAAAAATGTGATAAAAAATATTCGATCGAAAAGTTTCTGTCAGTAAATATTGACAGAAAAAAATCTTGAGATATTTACAGTGAGAAACTTTGAAGTTCTCACAGGAATAAACACAGAAAAGCAAAATCTGCCTTTTCAGAGTTTATTAAATTTTGCCCATATAATAAATGCTATATCATTTTTACCAGTGGAACATTATTATGCTAGAACATCCTTGTTTGGCACAGGATAAGTGTTCATTTGCCATACAATACTTCATTTTTGTTTCTTTATTTTGTAAAGTCCTGGTCCCTTTCCCATTCGAGGCTCACCTCTGGCCTTAAAACACCCCAATATCTGCTGCTTTAGTGTTACAAAAAAATCTAATGTTATATTCATATTTACAGGTGGATGTAGAGATGTAAAGGATTTTACAGCAGATAATTAAATAGGGAAATGAAGTGCCCAGTTAAACATAGACAGCAGCCGTTCTGATGTATTTATGCCTAGGAAGAAAGAAGTGTTTTACTGTACATTTTTTCTTTATCTTTACACTGGGCTGTTTCCATTTTAGTTTCCTCTTTGTCTTTTTGCTAATATGAAAATTGAGATGCTGGAGGGTCCTTAAGAGCTAAAAATAAATTCATATATAAAATTTGACCTTGGACCCCTTTCCCTGCAAGGAGGTAAGTGAACGGAGGTCTAATAACAGGCCTTTGTTGCTGGAGGGATCTGAGCAAACAAGTAAGCATTGCACTGGGACTGAGGAAGTCAGAAGAACATGAGATGCATTGCTTTTATACCATCATACCTCTAGGATTGCCACTGGGGCAATTGTGACCCTTCAGACGACCATTAATACCAGAAAAAAAAGAAAATTACTATTTGGATTGGCATGGCAGTTATTCTTATGTGGTATTTGTAAACATGTCATCTCTTATTTTGAATTTCTGATTTGTATTAGTTTGTGTTGTATCTCCATCTGCTGGCTGAAGTCAGATTGGGCTTCCTGGGGCACTTCATGAATATGCAATGCAATCTAAAGTTCCATAAACAATACTTAACAAATAAAAAATGTCTGTAACAACAAGGAATCAAAACAATATAAATCAGATATTCAACTTCAGAGATAACATTTTCTATTAGTGCTATGTACAAATAAATGCCATGCCAATCCTAAAGGGTTGGGTTTTTTTTTTGCTTTTTCTGGTGTGACTGTTTTTTTTTCTTCTAATATTGGATTTAATATTATAAAATGGGAACTAAACCTTTTTATATGAATTAACTTTTAATAAATTATAGTTAAAATGTGTTATCCAAGAAAATACATTTCTCAATCAGACACCTGTGAATTAACGTTCACAGTAATGTTTGCATTGATCATATACAGTGTTTCTTTAGATATATTAATGCCTCACATTTAGGCTAGGTTCACAATAGTATATTATGCGCAGCGCAAAATACGCTAGTGTGAAAAAAAAGAGAAAAATATGCTCCGGTGTATTTTTCTATTGTACTTACCAGCGACAGTGTGAACTTTTCATGGTTCTTCCTATCTGGCCACATTTTGTGCGCTGTGTTTATACTCCGGTCAGAATGCAACAGCCAGTGTTTCGGATGCAGCGTATTCGCGTCATACGCTAGTGTGTCTGGAACAAGGTAAGTCCATAGGCTTTCACAGAGCTGTATTTTTTTTCACACTAGCGTATGATGGCGCTGCCCATCATATGCTAGTATGGACCTAGCCTAAGAAAGCAGATCCTAAAAATAAGACAGAAATATTGTCTTTCCATAAATAAAATGAATTTTGTAGAATAATGTGCATGAGATAATTGGAGAGTGAATGGAAATTGAAACAAAGTATTAGAAAGGATCCATTCCTGCTCGAATAGTCTGTATAATTACCATTCAAATTCACCCCTCTCCTTCAATAATTATGAACATAAAAAACTGTAAAATGTTATGAATATGCATATAGAAAGACTTCCACGAGAAAGAAAGAAAGGATAGGCTTATTAACATTCAGGTGAAAAATCCCCGAAAATATATCATATGTAAATAATTTCTCATCCTCTATAGATGTCTCTTCACTTATCTGCAAAGTCTATTATTAGTTTCTAGATAAAAAAAAAAAAGAAAGTCATAATGGCAGTTGGATATAAGAGTGCGCAGAGCTAAGAAATTACCATACTTAACTAATCTTAAGCACTGCATTCGGTAAAAAGGCTGAAATGATGTCTTTCACTGTAAGAGACAATTGGAAAGTTTAATTCCACAGACATCAATGAATATCATTATTTGAGACACTAGATCATTAGTGCTTTTTGTTTTCTTTCCACAGTGCTTATGACTTTGATTATGATTACTACCGAGATGATTTCTACAATCGGTAGGTCTCATTTTCTTTTCTTATATTTTCCACTAATGTTCCATTGTGCAGATTCTCTTTTTTGACAAGATCCAATCATTTTTTTTTCCTGAACTGGAAAAACATGATTTAATTTACAAATACATTTTTTTACCCCAAAGTGTTATCACAGTAAGGGTGACCAAATGTTTATTAGGTTATGGACTGAAAAAGGAACCTTTTTTTTTTTTGAAAAATGCATTTCACATAATGAAGCCATGGCTATAATGTAAACTTAGTTATTTATAGAATGTGTTCTTTCTCAAGAATAATATTTCAAATTCTGAATTGACGAGGGTAGAAAAAGCCTAAACCTATTGTAAAGAAAGTAGTTGATTTTTTCCCCCCCCCGAAGAATGGTGAAATACCCTTTTTGAAAAGGTTTGGGGAATACCTTAAAAAAAGACTGTTCTTTCAGCACCATTTCTCAGAAAAATCTTAACAGTTTTTCCAAATAAATCTGCAGTTAAATATTTCTGAAAATCTTGGGTTCCCAGCCACACTTGGTGCTATTAATAGACAAAAAATCTACTTGCATCATTTTAATAGAAGAACACCTGGTCCTAGACCTGTTGCCAGTGATCAACCATGTCTGTGAAAATTACTTCTATATAACATTTAATATTAGGACAAATAAATGAAGCAACAAAACGCAATGAGGTAGTGATAATGGGGGACTTCAACTGCCAAGATATAAATTGTGAAAATGAAAGGTGTAGATCTCATGAAAGAAACAGGGTTTTGTCAGTAGCTAAAGATTAAATTCAATCAGCTTAGATATGCCCTTACTATCATTAACTGGGACAATGTTCTCAATAATAAGTGTGCAGACACTAAATAAGATATTCTTTAGAAAATCTTGACAACTCACAGTGAGAGGTACATACCATATGGGAACAAGAGAGTTAGAAATAAAAGAAAACCTATGTGGATGCAATGGGGCTATAAATGCCAAAAAAAGGACTAAAGTTGGGATCTTGATCCAGGGAATTATTCTCATTGCCATGTTTGGAGTCGGGAAGGAATTTTTTCCCTAATATGAGGATAATTGGCTCTTGCCTCATGGGTTTTTGCCTTCCTCTGGATCAACATTGCAGGAAAATAGGCTGAACTGGATGGACTTGTGTCTTTTTTCAGCCTAATAAACTATGTTACTATGTAGTGAATAAAGCCATGACCTTTGGATTACATGTTCAAGCGGTAGTTTTCCATAGTGACATCATGCAGTGATTACATTGTTTTTATCAGAATAACATGATATTTGTGTTTCTAATATAGCACCAGTTCTCTGTAATTTATTTGCAGGAATGGGTTGGTATTACAAACATAATCAAAATTATTTAATCAACTTTGTTCAAATTGTCTTACTTTTCAACATATTCTTTCAAATAGGCATTGCTTGGGGGAAAAAAAGAATTTTGCAGGGCCGTGAGCAGATCTCTGCTGCCAAATTTTACAGGAAAAAGCATGACATTTGTTTCTAGGAGAAAAAAAATCTGTTCAGCTAATTCTTATGAAAATAAGAGAAAAATAGTTATTCCTATGCAGTAATTGTAAACATTTTTACTTTAAAGTAAATGATGTATTGTTACCTTAGCTGGTTGCAGCCATGTTTTATCTAATTGGCTTTCTGGAGCAAGTCATGTATATACTTTATATAGAAAAAACAATGGATAGAGCAAGGATTTGTTCACTTACCAGACCAAAAATGAAAAACAAACACAATGCAACACATAATCATATATTCGACTTTCCCTTTTTACAGGTACAATGTAGAAATAGCTGCCATGCTAAAGCAAAGAGATTTTCTCTTTTCCTAGAATTACTGGTGTTTTAAAATGAGGGGTCCACCATTCCAAGGAGATTTTTTTTCCAGATAATTTACAATATATTCAGTTACAGAATATTCTTTTAAAAAGATTTCCAAAATAAGTAATGGGGCTGAAGTGAGTTCCTTATTTATTTAGATGTAAATGTTTAACATTAGGAACCACAGTGAAGGAATATTCATCTTTTTCTTCTCGCTCTCGCTTCCATTTTGATCAATTAAAGTTTGGCTGCAGATCTGACATTATGTTTCACAGCTGTAGGTTGGCTCAGTCCCGTCACTAATCCTCTTTCCCCCATGTATTGTTAGTTTCTATATTAATAGAATAAACCAGGAGATAGGCATTCTACACCTTTATGACAACACACATGCCTTGCGCTAATAGCTTATAAATAATAAAAATAGCATTTGGGATTCCTTTTTTTTTTTTTTTAAATAAATCATTTAGTGAAATAAACTCGGGAACATCTTTCCTTGTTTGTTACCCAAGCAAGGGCCAGATGCAAGGTACTCGATGACATTTTCTACAAACCCCAAAATCAGAAAAGTTGGCACGTTGTGTAAATCGTAAATAAAA
>WMED01019552.1:0-12397 GCA_019650415.1 Pipa parva | reverse complement strand
TTATTATTGTTATACGTTTGCACTATTGTTCTGGGCGCTACACTTCAGCACCTTTCTACATGTATCTTGAACTGCTTGACTTTCATATCTTATAGACTTATACAGTTACAGTCCAATAAATCTTGCCCATTTTTGGTGAACAAAAGGCAAGTGAGAAATCCATACACATTAAGGGCCATTTACAAAGCAGCTCATAGAAAACATGTTGGGTGTAGTCACTACATATTTATGTAGGTAAGAATAGAGTTATAGATATCAGCTTATTTATATGTGTATGGTAATTGGTATTTGTAGACCTAATTATTTTATAGCACAGGGGTAGGCAAACTTAGAAGAGGAGGGAGCCATTTTGCCCCCTCCTCCAGCGGTGAAAATTTTTTTCAAGCCATAAAGTGTGAGGAGCACACTCTCTCGGTCACATGACCTGCTGGCATCCAATGAGAGGAAGCATCAGAGGTCATGGGCGGGGATAGGGAGATGCGCTCCGAGCCACAACAAGGCAGCTAAAGAACTGCACTTTGGCGACCCCTGTTATAGCAAGAGGGCTATATATAGAGAACAATATAATGTGTGTGAAGATATCTTTCTCTGTAAGAGTCCATGACAGGCATCTAGAGAGACAAGGGGATGGACAAGGCAATCTACCAAACAACTTCTGTATGGGTAAAATAAGGCAAAGTCATAAACCAACAGAATCAAAAGTGGAATATTCACTGATATCAGTCTTAGGTGGAGATTATTAAAATATGATTCTGTGTTTGCACTTCAGATTTGCATTTGGTTTTAAAGATTTTGACATTTATTGTAGGTGGTTGAAAGGGATAGATGGGAGTATATATAAAGGAATAATAAACATCATGGTGAATTCATTAACATGGGCAATTATTTACTGAGGTCTAGTAACCCATAGCAACCAATAAAATGTTAACAATCACTGGTATAGTGTAGTTAGAATAATGACAGACAACCTTTCTTTGGGTGCTATTGGTTAACAGACATCTGAAATGATTGCACCTGTTGGTAAATTCCCTATATTATGTTGCTTTTGCTATTTTCCTCAATTAAATTCCTCACTTTCTCTCTTCAACATTTCTGTTTTTCTATTTTTTTTTTTTTTAGATTTCAAACTCAGGGGAGGACTTCTCAGTTTCTATAAATATGCACCAGAAGCACAAGGTGAGGCAAGGGAGAAAGGCTAAAGGAAGAACAGGCAATCAGGGGGCATGTTTTAGAAAGATGATGACTCCGAGAGGAGCAGAATTGTAGAAGGTCACAATTGAAAGAATAAAGGTGTTGCCACATATAAAAAGTAATAACGAATAAAGTTGGGTTTTTTCTTCACTCATCATGCAATAGGAATTCATGCACAGTGAAGGAGCAGGTCTAGCCAATGCCAAGAGTGAGAGAAATCTGGAGGTGAAATATAGAACAGAAAGTAATGGTGAAAGACTGCTGATTAAAATGTCTGTTAGAAAGTTCAATAGTCCAGCTAGAATTCGATCAAATACAACAAGATTATGAGCAAGTATTTTTTCCAGTTGCCTGAAAAGGGATGAATAGATTAATGCAGTACTATGCTGGAACCGTCAGAAATACATTTGTTAAAATCTCCTGTAAGACCTTGACTGTTGCTCTAACGTTATTATATTGACTGGTTTGTTTGAAACTGTACAGTTTCTCAACTGAAACAATGAAACCCAAATAAAGATAACTGTACAGGAGGCTTTCTGATCAACAAGTTTTTTTTTTCACAAGAAGGTCTTGTCAGATAGCCCAGGAATGCTGGGAACTCTCCCACAACAAATGCTTTGTTATCAATTGTTAAACACCAGAAAAAGAAAAATGACTTTATAGGGGGATATTTATAAAAATCTAAAAAAAATAAATAATTTTTTTCTTCTGGTATATCGAAATCAATACAGTATACCTTTAATCACCAAGTATCGTTATTTATTAAAGTGTAAGTAAAGTTATTGACCAAACTAGACATATATATTATATTTATAATGTATCAAGATAAACTGAAATATTTAAAAGTAAAAACGATTTTGTTTTTTTTGAGTTCTCACCTCTTATTCCTGCAATCCTGTCTCCTCCTGCATTAATATGTACAGATACTTCCTGTATAGTGCCGAGAAGCCCCGCCCCAATGAGGTCACACAATGACTCATTCTGCTAGTGCATGATTAGTAATCTGATACTTTCTTCTCAGATAAGAGAATGTGAGGGGTGGGGGCATGGCCTTCCCCACTACAGGAAGGAGGAATATTTTACAGAGGGATTACAAGTGCTGCAGAGGGAAGAGGTGAGAGAGGATTTTGCTAATTGTTTTTACACTTTACAATACTTTAATGGGGCAAACTTTATAAATAGGGTTTACTTACACTTTAGGCCTTTTCTGATCTTTTTTATCGCTGAAAAGTGTTTGCCCAGTTGGAACCCAGTTCCCAAGGAACCCATTATTCCCTATAGTTTAGAACAGTTTATTCTATGTCCCCATTGAAAAGATCAGCGATATTGATATTAATGGAAAAGGAGCTCCACTGAAAGTAATGTAAAGTGTAGTGGTATTAACGCATCAATATTAATGGATTTCTATATTTATATAGAATCAAATAAAATTTCGATGCTACATAAGTTGAGGGAAATTGAAAATGCATTGAAAAGAAGAAGAAAAAAATAGTGAAAAAACAGCAGTGAAACGGACCGAATTGTGGGGGAAAGTAACCTTTATAAATTTCCCCCATTATGGAATGGCATAGTAGATATTTCATAAAGCAATGATGAAAAAAATGTTAGCTTTGGATTTTTAATTCTGCTTCCTATTACTTTGTGTTGTTTTTCTCTTTGCTGGTTGCAGCTATCTTTTTTATCCACTGGGATTTCTGGGGAATCTGAAGTCACAGTGAAAACAATGGGGAAAACAGCATTTTTTACTTTAAAAAGAATATTTCCTAATAGATTGCCTTTGTTCATTTAGTGTACATGCCAGACTCATTTAGTTTATATGCCAATAAATCCACACATTTTCCCCCTCCAAGCCCCCTACTTGATTATTCTGATAGTTCTGCATGCGTTATTACACAAGTACACGGCAGCCTATCTAGCATTTCAGCTCCTCAGGTTAATGGATCATGTGACATTCCCTGACCAGTCAAACAATATGTGAGATGATGTGTCAGCGTTCTTTAGTATATTAATGAGGATCCAATATGGTAACCATGAAAAATTAGCACCAGCAGTTCTATAAGATAGCACTACAACCCAAAGGTATTGATTTTCTGCTTCATGCTACATCAGCTTACTGGTTCTTTAAAATATTGTTATAGCTGTTAACAATAGACAAATGTCCCTCAAAAACAGTTCAATTTGCTGGCAGCCAAAAGGACTAAAATATTAGAATATGCTTGAAATCAAATACTTTTCTATATAGCTCCTTGTTATTATGATTGTTGCTGTTAACAATGATGTGTTAGTAATTTATTTTAAGAAAAAAAAATTGTTAGCATCATCACCATGCAAAACCTCTAGCTAAATTGTCAAAATAAAGATGATGTATGTTACTAAGCTATCCATTAAAATTACTGTAAGGGACATATTTTCTCTTAATTATTGACATCATAGGATACTAAAGGTTAGAATCTGCTCCTGCTGCCGCCGAGAGTTAATTTACCATGAAGGCAGCATTATATCAAACTTCATCTTGCAGGAAAAAAAACAAAACACTGCAGTAATTATTTTCTAATTTGTCTGAGCCTGTTGGATACATATTTTCGAACAGTAGATCTTACTGTATAATCTTACTGTAATAGTAGCTTAGGATATACCATCTGTTGGAAATCAATAGCCCCAAGCTGATGTTACCAAATAACCCAGAAAATGCTTTGAAATGTGTTTGATTTCAGCGTACAGCACTTAAAAAAAAAAAAAAAAAAAGACTTTTGCCAGCAGGAAATGACTCAGTTATCACATCCTATATTTTTAACTTATTGAGTTTATTAGTCATAGAATCCACATATTCATAATCTTTCTGTAAGACAACTTTTAGCTTTCTTTAATAAAGGTTATAGGACATTTCTCGTACTAAATGTCGCTGTAGCATTGCATACATATAAGCAGACACGGCCCAGTGCTGGGTTTTCAGGTAAAAAATAAGATGGGACAAGCAGTGTACATTATAAATTTTCAGATTTTTTTTTTATAGCACAATAGTTGGTGAGAAACTGCACTGGAGACTCAAGAGGGTTATTCACTAAGGTGCGAATTCGACTGTCGAATTCACGAACAGAGAATTCCCATAGCAAATCTGCAACAATTTCCCCATTGTAAAGTCGCAACAATTTTTTTAATGCTAAGATTGCAACAATTTTCCCATAATAAAGTCGCGACTGTGACAATATTTCTCATTATAAAGATGCATCTGTGACAGTAGCAGCCTATTGCGACTGTCTTTATCTGGCGAATTCGCACAATTCGGACTTTAGTGAAACCCCCCTCAAACATGGCCTGAAAAGGTAGCATGGAAAGGTCGCCCCACTGTACTGATCATTTGCCAGTGGTACTTTATGCCCCCTCTATGCTGCACAGTGAGAGCAAGCAAAACAAAGTAATAAAAGGAATAACCACAAAGATGAATGCGCAGGTGCCAAATCCCAAAACAAGTAAAAAGGAACTGAATGACTATGAATGATGCTCGGGAACTAACAGAGATATGGTGCACTATATGGCTGTCAGGAACAGGTTTCCCAGAATGAGGCAGAGTGAGTAACTGATATCAGAGCTAGGGCAGTAGTCAAAGGGTAACAGAGGTAAATGAGAAAGGAACCTTTTATGGAGATCAGTGCTAAGTTTATTAGTACACGTTTCCAATAAAAAGTTATTTATGGTATTATTAAAAGTAATTTGTGGAATCCCATTGTATGTGAGCGACAGAAAAACTGGGAATTGGTTCACTCTTATGCAATAAGGTCATGACTCACTAGTACTAGACTTTAATTGCTACTGAATAAACACTTATTTTCCATACAAATTTGAAGAGGATGTTTGGATAGTAAATCTGATTTCTTCCTGCCTGTCAGCACCAGGTGTGTTATTAAGAACTGTGCAACTTTAGATTTAGAACTGCCTAATTACATAGGTATTAGTTTCACATTTACAAGTAAACACTATTTTCTTACTGAAAGAAAAAAAATTATATATACTATTTTATTCTTTTTTTTTATACCTTTCAATAAGAAAATAGTGTTATTTTTATAGTTAGTTATTTTTATATCGATATATGCAGAGACGGCTCTGGCCCTATCTGCGCTCTAGGCAAGCCCCCACCCGGCGCCCCCACGCCCCCTCCCGCGCCGCCCCCCTTACCTACAACACTGCTGTCCCAGCCGCGGCTCAACTTTAAATCTCCCAATTGGCAGAGATTTAAAGTTGAGCCGCGGCTGCAGCCGGCACTCTGAAAAAAAAATGCTAGGGGCGCCCCCTGGGTAGGCGGCGCCCCTAGCATTTGCCTACTCTGCCTAATGGCAGAGCCAGCTCTGGATATATGTAAAATATGATAAACGGGTTGTTGCTTTCCAACATGGTAAAATCTATTTCTCTCTCTGTGTAAGCACCTGTTGCTCTCTTGAGGACTGTGCAACATCACAACTAATTTAAAACTAATGATATAGGTATTGAGTGTCACATTTAAAAGTACAAAGCATTTTTTTGAAGTAACAAAAAATAGAGTTGTGTTAATATTCACACCAATGATAAAACCTTATTAATTTGTGCATAAATAAAGACACACTATAAAGCAGCTCCGAATCAAAATTCAACGCATCCCTTTTACCAACATGTAACAAGGCAAAGTAAAACAAAATCTTGTTGTCATTGGTTACAAACCAAAAAACACATTAGAGAAAGAACCCAGCATGTCTTAGACACATCAAGCATGTGGAAATGCATTAAACAAAGTAAAATAGTAGGCCAAAGATACAGACTAAAGTAACCACACAATGGGGGCATTTACTAAAAGTGAATACTTTTTCCCTGCTTGATCGATATTGGCGACACTGAAATTTTATTAAGCTCCTTTTCACTTTTTTAAACTTAAAAGTGTTTCAATGTGTGAAAGCACAACAACATATACGGCTCAATCCTGTGGTTAAATGTAATAAAGAATGTACTCACTCCTGCTTAATCCATCCCTGTGTGGCCTAGGAGGATAAACGTCCCAAATGCCTTCAAAAGATCAGTAAGTAATACATAAAATAAAAGTAATATAAAACAAGATAATATACACTGGTAAAGTATATTAATACATTGTGTACTGGATTAATATAAATGGATGACCATACTGTATATACAGTAAATAGAGTACCTGGAATATCTCCATTAAATGAGGCAGATATTCATCCCTTAAATAATGTATTATTACTCTTAACTTTATTGTAACTTTGTAACTTGCAATTATCACCCACCCTAATCTTAACCACTTCATGAATAACATATATACTGTACCTACTATCCTATACAATTAGACCCTATTGGTCTGTACATTATAGGGGTTAACCATGGCACGTGACTGGTTTTTACTTCAACCCCTTGGATGTGCCAGAGAGTATTTTTTCTGCTTGCAGCTAAAACAAGTGTTTGCCTGGTTGAGAATGACAAAAACACATTATTTCTTAAGGAGATGGGGCACGAAAAGTTTTCTAAGTCCCTGGTAGTAATATCATTAATATCGATCAAATAGGGATCCCTTGACATTAATGTAAATTATAGCGGCATTAATGTAAATTATAGCGGTATTAATGCATCGATATTTATCAATATCAGTAAATTTTATCTGTTCTTAAATAAATTAGGGGAAAACATGAATGTGGTGGGGGAAAAAAATGGGTGGAAAATTGTGATACGGATCAAAGGATCAAATACCTAATGTTATCATTGCCAGATTATTCTTACCTTTAGTCTTGTTTATGCGCAGCGCATAATATGCTAGTGTGAAAAAAATACGCTCCAGCATATATTTCTATTTTACTTACCAGCTACAGTGTGAATGCTCCCTCTAGCCGCTTTTGTGTGCGGCATAATACACCGGCGCAAAATGCAACGGCCAGCGTTACGGGCACAGTATATGCTCGTCATATGTTGGTGTGTCCAGAGCCAAGTACATAGGTTTCCACTGGCAGCGTATTTGTTAATTGCTGTTTACATTTACTATTGCTGAAATATAGCAATGTATTCCATTAGCAACCCTAGGTTGTGGAAGGGACCACTTGTGGTAGTGGTACATAGATTTAACCTACAATATGTGGAATTTTAATAGCAAATAATGTAGGATAGGTTTTGTTGTTAAACGTATGATGTACCGGTACTTGCATCCAACAAAGATGCCATTTACAAAGAAATTTTAAAAAATATATAGGAAATGTAAACCAATAATGTCCTATAAACAATAAAAAAATAAATAGCAATCACTGTACCTGTAAGCAAGACACGCTATGACCAGAAAAAATAACAGCACCCTGTTCTTCATTTGTGAGTAATTCTCAGTGAATAAACTGGAGAAGGGTCATTCATTTTTTTTCCAGAAGAAAGTTCAGTCCTAAGTATAAGTGGTTACCTTATCCTACTGTAAAAAAATATTAATGAGTAGTAAGTAATTAGCCCAATGGCTAGGGACCTTATGAGCAGTGTTAATTTCCCATCTGGCTATTTGATTGCAGGATGGGGTAGGTAGGGGGCAATATGTTCAGCTAGGCGGGCAGTGTATGTACCTTCCATTATAGATGTAATTTTCTCTGGCATTAATAATGATATTTTAAGGAACCTCTTTGCAGAATAGTCTCTCTACTTGAGTTGTCATTGGTCCACAGTTAGTACAGGTACATATGGTATGTGTTCAATTCTTATTTCCTTTTCTAAATCACGTTCCTGTAATGAATATTTATATGACTCTATGATTTGTTTTATTCTTATCTAGATTCATAATTCCAGAATGAACCCTCTTTTTCTTTTTGAGGATTGTACAAATAGCAATCCAGGTCTTTAACATCTTCTGTTATTTTCCGTAAAGTGGACCTGTCAGGTCCAATTAACAGACTTTTATTTTAGGAAACAGGCACTTGTCTTAGCTCTGGGGTCAGCAATCTTCGTAGAGGAGGGAGCCATTTCTTTCTCTCCTCCTTCGTTGCAAATTGCTCCTGGAGCCGCAAAGGGGGAGGAGCGTATACAGTCCTGATCACTTGACCTTCTGACGTCCCATCAAAAGAGACGTCAAAGGTCAGGGGCGGGTGCGTGGGAAATTAGCTCGGAGCCACACAACTGCGGCCAAAGAGCCAAATGCGGCTTGCGAGCCACAATTTCCAACCGCTGTCTTAGCTGAATGCTAAAAGGATGACTGACATTAAATTTCCTCCAGTCAGATCCCTTAAATCAATAAGCACTAAGGGGGAAATGTATCAAGTGGGGTTATCGCAATGGTAAAAATAGGTGCTAAAAAATAACAGCTATTTACCATTAAATGTGCACCTAATGATAACATCAATTTTTGCATAAAAATGTTAGCAATTTGTGTCCTTTTTTACACTAATTATTAGTTTGTGTAAAAAATGTTAGCATTTCCCATTTGTGTCCAAATATTAGCAAAATGTGAGCAATTTCCATGCACAAATAGTCATTGCTAACATTATGCTAACAATTGGACACAAATGGAAATTGCAAATATTCTGGTAACATTTTTTACACAAAACAGTCATTAGTGTAAAAAAAAAGGACGCAAAATAGAAATTGCTAACATTTTTTACACAAATGTGTACCTGGTTCTCTAACTCCAGGGTTCAGGCAGGCGTTCATTTTACTTCTTACTAACCTTCATAAATCAACTGCGCCTGGTCTTAATCACAAAACATAAAAAACAGGTGCAGCTGGTGCAAAATGGACACAAACTGAATGATAAATTGCTAATAAACGGACACAAATTGCTAATAAATGGACGTAAAGTAATTTGTGTCTATTTTTTACATTTCCACCTAAATGCTCAGAAAGAATGCCGTTAGGCTATCATAATTAAAAATAGCCTTAATGCCCAGAAACAGCTGGTATTTTTATTACTTAAGGCAGTGTTTTTCAACCTTTTTTCTTCAGGGGAACCCTTTTGTGCCGTCAGATTTCTTGCAGAACTCCTAAAGAAATTTTGTAGTTTTAAGTAGTTCATACTGTGTGCAGGTAGGCAGGTTAGCCGGGATATGGTCCCGATCACTGACATCAGTATTGTGTGACAGCGATCGGGACCAAATCCTGGCTAACCTTACATGAGTTAAAAGGCAGCCTTGGCTCCTCCGTCCATGACCTGCTGGGTATGTAGAATTGCTCTGAGCCTGAACTACATACTGCGTGCAAATAAGGCAGGTTAGCTGGGATACGGTCACGATCGCTGAGGTGGGTATTGTGTGACAGTGATTGGTATCCCTGCTAACCTTAGTACTGCAGGTGTTGCGGAACCCCTAGCTTGTCCTTGTGGAACCCTTGGGTTTCCGAGGAACCCGGGTTGAAAATCACTGACTTAAGGTAAAGGAACAGAATCTGCAAACACATGCAGGAAAGTATAGAACCTTATTTAATTAAACCATCAGTGCAGGTTAACAAACAGCAATGTTTCGGGGGGAACAAATCCACCCTTTGTCAGGCTAATTTTGTGATGTGTGCCCAACATCTAAGAATCTAGCACCACTTTGGGGGTAATTCAGCAAAGTGCGAACTCACCTCACGATCCTTCAATTCACCTCGGCAAAATGGTTACGCGCTCGTTTCTCTCCTACACCAACATCAGCGAACGCTTTAAAGGTATTCCAGTCTCGGCGAGGCGACTCGAGTGGTCGCGAGGTGAGGCAAATCCGACTCCAGTACCTTTAAAGTGTTCGCTGATGTCCGCGTGTAGGACAGAAGCGAGCATGTAAACATTTTGCCGAGGTGAATCAAAGGATAGCAAGGTGAGTTTGCACTTTGCTGAATTACCCCATTAATCTCATACTAGTGTGCACTTCCACACAGTGTTTGGAATTCCGATTTGTATTTACTCAGCAGCTATAGGTATCACTCTTTACATGTCAGGCAGAAATCCATTTTGTGCTTATAGTTTGACCTTCATTTCCCTGGGCACTTTTTATTTCCAGCCATGCTTAACCAAACCTCTTTCCTCCAATGAACAACTATTAAAGTGGGTTTTTATATTGCCATGGACAACATGATTGTCAGTAGCAGTGAAGATAGTAACGTAAAGAGTCATTAACACCAGAAAAAATTTGGAAATATTAGCAAAAACAAGTTATTTGGTTATGGATTAGTACTGCTCCCTTATAGCTCAAGGGAGCTAAGTTTATTCCCCCTGGGGTGTCATCAACATGAATTTGGAATGGTCTCCAAACACGGTAATGTAAAAGGCACCCTCAGTGACAATGGAACATCAGAGAGGGCATTATCTCTCATTCCTATAGATCTAACATTCTTTAATTTACAATATACGGTATATACAGTAGCAGGGATATTCTAAAGGAACATATTCTATACTTGCTTTCCTTAATCATATTATCCCATATACAGAGTGATTAAATGACATCATATCTGTTATAGTGTCAGTGCCACATTATTAATTGTAAAATGAATATATTAATATTACCAAGAGGTTTGCGTTTCTCAAATGTCAAAAGATCCTGGACCTATTACATTCCTGCCACTTTCCCTAAACAGCATTCATGAGCCACAAGGTTTTCCTAATGATTTGCACTTCTAATCAATTGATCCAAACAGAGGTTATGCAGTATGACCTACTGCTATTTATCTTTGTAGCTGAAATTTACCCTTTTGCATTTTGCATTTACAACCCCCTCAGAACCGTCAGGGATGACACTGGGTGAAATGATTTCTACTTTTCTTGACACTCTGCTATAATAAACAGCAAAAAAATAAAAATTCACACTATAGGAATTGTATAAAGAAATTTAGATTTAAAAGACGTGTAACATTCCTATTAACAATTAGACATTATTTCTGCATTACACAAAATAGCTATTGCCGTTTATAAGGTGGAGTGTGGAAGCTCTTTATTTAGAGACAGATCCACAGGCAAATTCTAAGTTCAGTCTAAGATAGGGTATGGATTTTTTTTTATAAACTCTGAATGCCCTGAGAAATCCTGACCTCTTGTCTACCCTCTTCCTACTGGAAGCTTCCTGATTAGTTATCTGCTGCCTTTTAAACTCGTTAAAAAAAAGGCAAGTAATTTAATGGGAAACAGAATGGGGAACTTCATTGTAGATTTCGGGGACTGTGTGTGGCTACACGTGTCTGTTTGAGCGATGTGCTGGTGTTCAATGTCCACGTAATATTCTGAAGTCACAATCACTGTTCCACCTTCCAGCTGTATAATGAGACTGGAAATCACGTTATATCAGCATGATTCATGGCTTTTATTGGCACATCCTTGATAAGTATCCACAAACTCATCTGGTAACCCTTTCTTACCCATGCACATGACAGCAGTGAGCACTAAGTCCTGACTTAAGATTTGTAGAAAGACATTTAACCCAATGGAAAACAACTGGATCCATTGTGAATCTGACTAATTTCCCTAGTATTTATTGATCCATATTACTAGATTATGCATCTATGCATGGTGCCATTCACCATAATACACAAATACTGATGCAACAGACTGTTTTTTCCAACCTGATTAATAAAAGTATGGACTATCATCTTGCTACTATGATTGGGAAAACCATTATTCCAGTATCAGTGTTCATTTGGATTAGGAAATCCTTCCTTCAGGCTGTGGGTAGACAGTCTCAAGGATTATTCTGGACAGCAGAGGTTCACGATCAGAGAGCTCTTTATTCTCTCTGTAATAAGGCATCATGTTGGATTCATACAGTTACAGAATGTAGTTGTGTAGTTCTTCAGCAGTTGTATACACAGCAGCACTACCATATGTAAATTATATTTTAGTAGTTCTGTATTCTGCAATAACATTGCTTTCATGCTTGAGAGGAATAATTAACACCAAAGTTTTCAACTCATATTCCTTCACCTTTTTTGAAGGTGACAGAGAGGGAATCACTTAACTGTCTAACTCTGTGGACTATGCAAGACTGTCCCCAAAGACAGCTTCCTTGTTCTTAAGTGCTAGACTGGAACATGTAAAGGTCACACTAATTTAGCCTTTTTGGCTTTTTTGAGTTTAATCGGGAGAATGATTTGAAGTTTCTCCCGGTAAGTATCATGAAGTTTTACTCGTGCAATACATACCGTGAGAAACTTTTTTAAATTAAATATATCCATGGAAATGTAGACATAAAATATAGTTACCTTTCCATGGATATATTTAATTTAAAAAGTTTGTCACCGCAAGTATTGC
>WMED01019551.1:0-12397 GCA_019650415.1 Pipa parva | reverse complement strand
CAATTAGTTTGTTATGAAATTGTGGCCCTTCCTGTATACAGCCACAACTATCATAATATATTTATTTTTAGTATGTTATAGATAGTGGAATTCTAAGACAGTTTGATTGGTTATGGGGTTTTTTTTTTTTTTATTGGTATGATTTATGACTCTTGATTCCTCCTTTTGGCTGGTGAGGGTCAATAACACAACAACTAGAAAAAGTTAAAAGTCGGTTAATATAAAGCTTGACATTTCATTTGGTTGCTGTTTAGACCATTTAATATTGTGCTTTCATTCTATACCTAACATAGTAGCTGGTTGTTAGTTTAATTTGTCATAGCAACCACAAGAGTATGTAAGCATAAACAGAAAAGGTAAATAAATTCAAAAACTAATTTCAAGATAATTAGTGCATTGAAAACACTCACTACTACATTTTAATTTGTACTGTATGGGGCATGTTACTGGATGCTGCTACAACCAAGAAACAGCCACAGATAGACTCTTTCCCATCCATGGCAGGTAAGCAAAACACATATACATTACTTCATAATACTAATGATACCCACACCTGTGCCCTGATTTAGCAGAATGGTTACATCAAAATGTATAAGATTAAAAGGGATGTTGGGGGGGTGTGGTACAACTACAATAACATATGACTAATAAAAATAATAGACGCTAAGAGAGGGGAGGAGAGACAGAGAGAACAGATAACATAACCCAGAATATAGACTCCCAAGACTACACATTATAAGAGAACCCGCCAGGCATACAAATAACAAACATAAAAAAATCAAAGGAACAACATAGAATACGCACCCAAGAAAACACAAACCTTCCAGATTCGCCTCATCAAACCACACAGAGCCAGTACCCCACAAAAAAGTGGTCACAAAATGTAAACAGACACAAACCATTCCAAAATACATAACTACTAACAAACCAAAGATCAACGGAACATACAATCCTAGCCGAGTCACCAACAACTAACCCATACCCCTCCCACATCTTTTACCTACACCCATTACCCTCATCGCACTCCGAGTGCCCCGTGCAATAAGCAGTAAAACACTTAACACATAATGATCAATATAAGCAAATATAATGTAAATGGGTTAAAATCCCCACAAAAAAAGGCTGTCACTTATCTCAGACCTAAAAAAAAAACTAAGACAGACATAGCTTTTATTCAAGAAACCAACTTCAAAACCAAACAAACCCCTAATTGGTACAGTAAAGACTACCCCCTATGCTACACAAGTCAACCCAAACTAACAAAAACAAATGGAACAGGCATATTAATAACCAAAAATCTACCATTCACTCTCATATCCACTATAAGTGATCACCAAGGAAGATATATATTCATAGAAGGATGAATTAAGGATCACAAATTCACACTAGCCTCCATCTACTTACCCAATACAGATCAAGATAAAGAGCCAAGCAAAATAACACAAGCAGAAGGACCCATAATAATAGGAGGTGACTTACATATCCCCATGGAACCCACACTAGATTCCTCAACAGGGAAAACATCAATCCCAATCAAAGTTCTCAAAAGCATATATTCCTCCCTACAAACACTCAACCTAATCAACCCCTGGAGAATAATCTTCCCAGATACAAAAGATTACACTCACTATTCAGTCAGACATAATACATACACCAGAATTGACTATGTGCTGATAAACTGCAAACATGATAAACAACATAAAATCAGCACGCACCAAACCAATAACTTGGTCAGATCATGGCCAAACTCAAATAACCTTGAAAATAGCACAAACAAAACCAAAAACTTATCAATGGAGACTAAATGAAACCTTCGCCAAAGACCCCACATTCATAGAGAAATCACAAATGAACTAAAACTATATTTCCAAGAAAATGAAACAAAGGAGGTGAAACCAAGCTCCATATGGGAAGCACATATATGTGTAATAGGAGTTATAATGATAAAGGAAGGAGCCACCCGCAAAAAAAAGCAGGAACACAAAAACCAAACAACCTCCTAAACAAAATATGAGAACTGGAACAACACTACAAAAAATCTAACACAAAACAAATCCTAGAGGAATTAACACAAACAAGGAAACAACTAAACAACACACTTTAAATATATATCCAAAAAGCAATAACAATATTAAGACACAAATTCTACGAACAAAGAGACTGATGCTCAACACTCATAAGCAAACAAGAAACAATATTACCAAAAATAACACTTTGATGGGCAGACATCAACAAATGAACTAAAAATATTAGAAACTTTTAAGTCATACTATTCAAAGCTATACAACATATAAAACACAACAAAAGAAACCCCTAACCCACAACAAATACAAACATACTTAGATACTATTACCATACCTACGATATGTCCAGAGCAAAAAAGAAATATTAGAACAAGACATAACTGCCCAAGAAATACAAACGGCAATCAATGCCATGCCAATAGGAAAAAGCCCATGACAAGACTGTTTCCCAATAGGATACTGTAAAACATTCCAAACAGAACTTCTACCATCCTTAACAACATTATTTAACAAACTACAAAAGGAAGACCAAACATCATCACAATTCTTAGAAGCGCATATCACTTTAATTTTAAAACCCAACAAAAATCCCATGGACGTTAAAAGCTGTAGACCCATCTGATTAGTAAATAACAATGCCAAACTATTTGCTAAAATCATAGCCACTTGCATACAACCTGTTTTAAATACCCTAATACACACAGACCAAGTGGAATTCGTAAAAAAACAGAGAGGGAAGAGACAATACAAACAGATAATTAAATATTCTACACTACTCACAGAAACACAACATAAAACTAATACTACTTTCCACAAATGCAGAAAAGGCCTTTGACAGAGTCAACTTGGATTTCATGTTTGCATGCCTACACAAATACAATTTAGGCCCAAAACTCTTATCATGGATAAGATATACACATCACATACCACAAAAGTTAACTTTCTTCAACAATACAAGTTAAAAATGGAACCAGACAAGGCTGCCCACTCTTGCCCACCCTGTTTTTCCATGAGCTTAAACCCTTCTTATCAAAAATAAGAAGACCTAGACATAACAGGAATACAAATAGGACATAAACATACAATAGTATCTTATGCAGATGATCTTCTATTCTTCATCTCAAACCCAATAATCTCCATACCCAACTTATGCAAACTAGATGAATAGGATACTTAAGTTTCTTGAAAATAAATTGCTCTAAATCATTAGCCTTAAACATTTCAACACCAAATAACATAATACAAGCAATCTCTCAAAAATTCACATTTCAATGGACAAAACAACCATTTTACTTATTTAGGCCTAAAAATCTTTAAAAATTACACAGAATGGGTGGACCTTAACTATAGACTTCTATTAGCAACCATTAAAAAAAAGACTTAACTACCTGGACAGATACACCCATCTCATGGCTAGGCAGAATATATATCATTAAATTGAACATACTGCCTCGCATCTTATATTTCTTCCAAACTCTACCAACACATGTTCCTGATAGAAACCCTTTCCCAACATATAGGAAATTTCATACGGTATAAAAACCAACCCAGGCTCAGAAAAGATATCTTATACCTACACAAAGTACAAGGAGGCCTAGGACTACCCAGCCTCAAAAAATATTATCAAGCGACAATATTAAACAGTCTTAGACTGGACACATAATAATGACTCGAAATCATGTGTCTCAATAGAACAGAAAAACTTCCTCACCTGCTTACAATGCATACCCTGGATAAGCAAAGAAAATAGGCACATCATCCACTTATGACAAACACACTACGAATATGGGACCAAATCAAAGAAAAAGAACTCGCCACACAAACATCTCCATTAATCCCAATATTAAACAATCCTGATTTTCTACCAGGCATGAACAAATCCCAAATCCAAAAATAGCTGATAGAAGACAACCTTCAATTTTATCACCTAATAGACAAAAATTATTTAACCACAAAAAAAGAAAAGAAAAACAAACACATTTTCATTCAACAAAAATGATCACTTAAAATATACTGTATACAGATACATTATTTTCGGACACTAGGGGGAGCCCCAACACTAGGCAGAAAACTAACTGAATTTGAAAAAAAAAAAATGCACAGACCAAGAACTTATCAGCAGGCCATTATCGTTACTATATAAATGTTTAATCGAAAACCAAATAAAACCAGAACATACATAAAGAAATGGAACAATTACCTGAACATAGAAATCACAGAAAAAGTGACACAAAAAAGCCCAGCAAGAGCACATAAAAGCTCTAGATCAGGGGTCGGCAACCTATGGTTCTTGAGCCAGATGTGGCTCTTTTGATGGCCATATCTGGCTCTTTGATTGTAACGAATGGTGCTCACATGCAAGCACCGCTCATTACAGTCTGCCGGCAAGCGCTGTAGAGACAGAGCTCTCTCAGCGCTTCCGGGTTGCTAGCCAATTTGGAGCTGCTGATGTCACCTATGCGACATCACATATGACATCAGCGGCTCCGGATTCAAAAGGGCTGAGCAGAGCCGCATGTATATGGCTCTCAGCCCAAAAGGTTGCCAACCCCTGCTCTAAATGCATGCGTATAATAGAAACTAACTACAAGATTATAACCAGACGGTACTACACACCAGCCAAATTACACTCAATCTATCTGACAGCACAAAATGTATATTGGAGATGCACAAATGAAATCGGAGACATACTACACATATTCTGGACATGCCCAATAATGCAGTCTTATTGGTCTGACATACTTGACATTTCTGATGAAATACTGGGAGAACATATCCCCAGAACACCTGAATATATTCTGCTATACATAGCACCAAAAGATCAGTCAACAGTCAACTATAAACCAAACTAATAAATGTAGCAAAAATTTTTATAACATTAAACTGGAAAAGCACTTCCCCCATCAGTAAAAGAATGGTTTAAGAAAGTGCTAGAACTAGTTAAATTCGAAGAATTATCAGCACATGACCACAGCCAAAAAATAAGAATTCAAATGATTTGGCATAGATGGCATATATTCACGGAAACTAAAAAACATGAAGAAATTCTTTTTAACAAAACTTGAATGCACGGGACGCTCCAAAATACCCATAATCTTGACCCCCCCCCCCCCTTAAACCATACAATACACCGCCTCTATCTCATGGCAACCACCCAACACCAATAAATAGAAGTAAAGACAACACAACACCAAAGCAGATCAAACATTTCCAACATACTTAACAGAAAAAGAAAGAAACAAAATCCACACACTGATAATAATTCAAAGACTTAACTTTATTGACCAAATTTATAACATTAGAGATGACTACACATATGACAAAAACAGCAAAGTAAACTAAATAACAGACATGAATCTTAGCAGCAATACACAATGGAAAGTCCCTAGAATGATGATCTAACTATACAAAAATACAAAGGTGTTGTGTGGGAAAATATATAGCAAACCAAAGCTATAAATTTCTCTTTTTTAATTGTATCTCTATTTTTATTTCTATACTTTCATGAAAAGAAAGAATAACATGACATAATTTGTAAAACAATTTAAGAAACATTGAACTAACAAAATCTGCATGAGACAGCAACCACAGTAAGGAAACTTTCAGGGGGTTATTCACTAAAGTCCGAATTGTTGCGTATAGGTGCGAATTCGCCAGATAAAGACAGCAACAATAGGCTGCTACTGTTGCAGTCGCATCTTTATAATGAGAGTATTGTCACAGTCCCGACTTTATTAACCCCTTTGCTACGGAGCCAGATTACAATCTGGCGTCATGGCCACTGTGCCATTACCCGTACGGAGCCAGAGAAATCATGGCTCCATATCATGGCGCAGCGCCATGACACGCATGTGGGTGGTGGTTCAGTGTCATGGTGCTGCGCCATGACACGTAGCGAAGAGGTTAAGGTAAAATTGTCGCAATCTTAACATTAAAAAATTGTTGCGACTTAACAATGGGGAAATTGTAGCATATTTGCTATGGAAATCCGCTGTTTGTGAATTCGACAGTCGAATTCGCACCTAAGTGAATAATCCCCTCAATGTTATGGAGATATTGGGGGTAATTCAGCAAAGTCTGAAGTCACCTCACCAACATTGTTGCAAGCTCGTTTCTGTCCTACAGGCAGACATCAGCGAACACTTTAAAGCTACTGGAGTCGAATCCTCGAGATTTGCCTCACCTCGCGACCACTCTAGTTGCCTCGCCGAGACTGGAATAGCTTTAAAGCGTTTGCTGATGTCCGCCTGTAGGACAGAAGTGAGCTCACAAAAATTTTGGCAAGGTGAATCGAATGATCACGAGGTGACTTCGGACTTTGCAGAATTACCCCATAATGTTAAAACTGTTTTTTCTTCTTCTTACTTTATCAAGTAATAATGTTAAAATTCCCTTTTTCTTCTGTTCCCCTACCCATTTGATTAAAATATTTTCTCAATAAAAATATTATTATTGGGGAAAAAAAAAAAAGATTAAAAGGGATGTTTGGCTGACTGGCAGTTGGAAAAACTGATGGTAATAAACCAACACTTTACGCCAAGGGTCAGCAAACTTTTTGGCTGAGAGAGCCATATACGTGCAGCGCTGCTGAACTCTTTTGAATCCGGAGCCGCTGAAGTCATATGTGATGTCACATAGGTGACGTCAGTGGCTCCGGATTGGCTAGCAACCCAGAAGCACTGAGAGAGCTTCGTCTCTACAGAGCTTGCCGGAAATTAGCTGACAGACTGTAATGAGCGGTGCTTGCATGTGAGCACTGCTCGTTACACTCAAAGAGCCAGATGCAGTCATCAAAAGAGCCACAGGTTGCAGACCCCTGCTTTATGCCATAAGCTTAAAAGATGAGCTGTCAACATCTATTAAATGTGGTTTGTGACAGACTTATGTTGCAGCATGTCAGGAGTGTTTGAGAGAAGAGAAACACAGTCAAGAGTAAGAGTTCAAAACCTTGGTACATACAAGTAACTTTTTGGGAATTTCAGTTAAATGTTTCTTCTGAATTTTAATTACAGACACAATTACTATATTTCATGTTTAACATATTTCAAGATGACACTAATTAAATCGGGCCCATGACATCTCTTATGCAAGGGTGTGTCCTCTTCCTTATTTTTGCCCTTTAACAAATGTCATCAACTTTATTGTACAATATAGCATTGCAATAATGACTTATATTGCATATTATTTTACCAAAAGACAAGGGATAAATATGAATATTTAGATGAACTCAAGCATAAATAAACTATTGTTTTAAATGAACAGTCCAGCCAAAAATAATAAAATTACATTTATTTATGATAATTACCACCATTTATTAAACACAATTTATCATTTTTTTAAAAAAAAGTAAAAAATTCTTACCTGTAAAGAATGTGTCCTCCCTGGATGACGTGCACGCTCTCCACGTGACTTGGAAATGCCAATTTGGGGCTGGAGAGGAATGCTCTCCTGAGAGGGATAGCCTGATTCAGACACCATAGAGTTGCCGGCAGTGTCTGAAGATGGGGATATGCAACACGGAAGTGCTGCATGACACTTCTTTATTGGTAAGAATTGTAACTTTATTTTTAAAAAAATTGATAAATTATAATTGATAAAAGGTGGTAATTAGCATCAATAAATAAAAAAATTTGGGGCCATACTGTTCCTTTAACGAAAGAAGACTAAAGAATCTACTTTTTGGATCAATACTACCAGTTTGATGCTTTCCCACCATAAAATACAACACATATAACCAGATTTTTTATTTCGGTACACATACAGTACAAAGAGTTTTGCTCAGATACAACCAGATGACATGCACACAGTTAGCTTGACATTTCTGAAATTGATTTGAAGCTTGTGCTATGCATAAGCTCCACCAGACTACTTCAGATTAAAAACAAAACAACAAAATTTAAAATAATTTCCTACTAAATAATGGTAGATAAACCTGTTTCTGTTTAAATTTAAAAAACATTACTTCCACTTCCCTTCTTTTTGTTGTTGTACATGTAACATGAAAAAGACAAACAGTATCACAAATCCTCAAAGCAGTATTGTGTAGCCCACTAAAACAGACCACGTTATTACACCCAAAATCAATAGCTTCCAGTTCTATTTCACCATAAATATACTGTTTTTTACAAAAAAAAAATGAGTTCATTATCTACTTTCAAGATACTTTTAATCTGCAGATGGAGCAATCTTCATTAATGCATTTGTTGTTCACAGTGCACATGGTAGGTCATTTGTCTTAATAAAAATATGTGCTTGTGTGTTATCCAGATGCTTAAAGTCTGCTCCCTTCAAGAACTCTAAAACCTTCCCACACAAGCCATTTTGTGTTTGCTCTTAGCAACATTTTTTTCTTCAGCATAACAAAATATTAAAGTGGTGCCCAAGCTAGTAAGTTACAGAAATTAGGTCAAGAAGAAGTATGACATTTTAGTAGTAGTCTAAAAAGATACAGTAGAATGCACTCAAACTTAATGGGGACTGCTGCAAACTCAAAGTACAGAGAAGATATTAAATGTTTATCAATAGAAGTTGGTGTGAAAGATATTTTCTACAAAATGAATAAAATAGACCAATCTGCAAAAGCACACACTACAATTCTGAACACACAACTATTAAGGTGCTTTATAACCCCCACTTGTTTTTAGCAGGGATACAGTGCACTTAGGTCCCTCCAATAGTGATGTGGCTTACAGTCAGAGATCATTTAATGGCACTTCTTCCAGTTTGGTGAATCTATTGGTCAACTCTACAACATTTAGTTACAGTTAATAAAATACAAACATTTAGTCTTCCTTTGTACAGTCCCCAACATCCCTCCCTTCAATATACAACAAAAACACAGCTGAACATTGATTTGATTGCTTTTGTTCTCTGTGCTCCAAAGAACTGGTTTATTTTGCAAGTCCTTTTAAGCACTGACGTACCGATATTACTTTATTAATGTTTTAAAAACTATTTTAGTGGTTCAAACCCAACACCAAATTCTCAAGTAATTACTGTAAAGTATGAGAATTCTACCACAGGCAGAATACTCTTCTTCCTCACTTGTTTCTGAACTACAGTTAATGTTAACCTTGACTATAGGGCCTATATACTTAAAAATGCTGGAAAACCCCAGAATCTGAAACCATGAATCAACAAGTTCTATTGCTCATGCCCAATATACTTATCCCATTATGGCTACCAAATCCAATGTAGGAAACTACTAATATAACAATCTATTACTGGTCATGTTTTACAGTGTTATGATGTTGTCCAGTGTTTTTCAAGGTGTAATTAGTGACACTCATCTTTACAAATCAGAGAATTAGGAGATTATTGCTTCTGTATTGCTTGACTTATGTTGGCTGTTTTATGACTTGTCCCATTTCTTATTTAAACATATTCTGTATCTGGAAAGCTAAAAAGAAAGATTTGCCAGTCTGTTTTCTACAGCTGAAGATATTTTTGGTGGCATTGGAAATTTCTAGCAACTGATATGACCAGTAAAATGAAATAAGCAATTTATCTATGCCTTGATGCAGCTGAAAGTTCTTAAGATAAAAACAATTTTCATTCAACTGCATGTAAAGTAATCTTACATTATCCCTCTCCTTAGTAAAGGTGCTGCAGTACTGGCATTTTAATGTCATTTAATTATCTAGTATTGGATTGCACACAGTATACATCATAAATATAATCATCAACTGTCTGTTGATTTACAACTGTTACCATCTAGTTACTGATTGTGTTAAGACCTGCAATTCAACTGCTTAGCAGAAATTTTACACTTTTTTTTTTTATCACTGTCAGCACCATTACTTTAGATTTCAAAGACCTAACCTGTTCATCACTTTCACTTAATTTCCATAAAAAAGAAACTACCTTAAAGAAGCATTAGGATTTCTGTTCAAACAGAAGAAAATAAGTGAACACAATTTGGCACATTTCTTCTACATTCCGCATTAACTTCTATATGCCTTTAACTAAATGTTGTCAATAAGATGCGATGCCTGAGGGTTACATATTAGGTATGCTTCTTTAAAGCCATAGTTGACAAGTATATATATCAGCTGTTCATAGGCTTCTCCGATGGTTAATTTTTCTCCCATTTTTGAATTAGTCTGTATTTTTAAAATATCCTAAAAAATAAACTTGACCCTAAGGTTTATTAGCCCATGGGCTAAATTAAGATGAGTCATTCCTTTTAAGTTTTCAGTTCACTGCTACCTGGCTCTTTACAGGCACAATTCAGGAGCATTTTTGCAGTGTAGATAAAACAAGCCGTTGACTGCTTCTAGAATCTTCATTTCATGTTTTCTGATAGTAACACTGCTTTACCATTCACATATCTTAGAGCTACAACTGAATGTGCATTATAAGGATTAAAGCGATAGAAAAGTATGCTAAACATATTTTCATAAGAATCAAAAGGTGCCTATTACAAACAAATATACTTCCTCTGCACATCAGTAGAAAAAAAGAACAAAATAATCAACTTCATTTCACTCAGTATGAATTTGGATAGTCTAATTGCTTCTAAGCACTTTAAATCTGCTGGGGCTGATTGCTAATGAACAGAAAATTGCTTAAACAATGGTATAAAAAAATGATCTAAAAAAAAAAAAATCCAAATGGCAGGATTCCCATGGTAATGAAAACAATATCCACATCATATCTTATCCTGGAGTGTTAACAGAAAAATCCTAAAGTTGTACAGGGCTTAGCAGCTTTAGGAAAGATAATCCTACAATTGGTCTCTAAGACCTGTGCAAAGTTGGAAACAAATAATAAATACAAAACAGCCTCCTCCACGAGCATTTCCCATTTATGAAGATTTAATACCATTGACTGTGGTGTTTTCTGATATCCCATCTGCCATTGCTACCGAATCATGGAGGCCAGAGTAATCCTTAAGCTCTGAGTTTGTTAGCAAAAGTGGTTGCTCTCCTTTTCTATGAGATAAGAGAGGCTGCCTGGTATAGTGTTCTCCTTCTGGGATGTTCTCTGGGAGATTTTGGTTCTTGCTTTCGGGTAGCAGTAGAATGCAAATAATGCAGATAAGGGTACAACAAGCAAAGATGACATGATGCAGGAAGTATCCTTTCTGATTGTGTAGTTCCATGATAGGAGCTGTCAGACTACCAAAACCAGCACTAGCCAGGACTAGACCAAGACCACCACCCCTAGAAAAAGGAAAACAAATTGTGAGACTACCACACAGCATGGGCACAACAATAAACAGTGTCATGATCTCCTAAAAATAAATTAGATTTTTAAACAAGGAAATCCTCTGTATTTTCTACCTAGAAAATGTTCTCCTTTAGCATTTCTTTATTTATTTTAAACACTTCTGCTTGTATTGTACAAAAATTGCTTTAGTATTACTTGGAGGACATGGCTACGCTCATTTGTATATAGATTCCAGGAAGCATTACTTATTGGCCCAGACTGCCCCTTAATTAAAATACTTGTTTTAGAGACAGCCACTTATGTGGCACATAACCTGCTGGCTAGAACAATCTGCTCTTTACTAATTATTCCCTGGTAGAACAGATATTTGTCTAAAGACAAAGGTCTGTGCCAAGAAAAGTGTTGATGATGTGAAAGCCTAAAAAAACATTTGTAAGTTGTTTACTTACAGGACATACAATATAAAATGTCAAAACTTGCTGATGATCCCTTTCTATGTAGAGTTTTAAGTGCACCTGTCACCTCAAAACAAATACTAAATTAGGTTCTACTAATGAAATAAACATTTTGTAAATATATATGGTTTTTTTTTTTAATGTATCTTTATATACCATTTTTCTCTGTCATCTTCCCTGTCAACCTGCCTACCGTATTCTTTCGTGAGTTGGGAGGGGCTGAATGATGATTGATATTATAGCTCTTCCAATCAGACCCTTTAAATCACAAACTAGCAGGGATCTGATTGGAAGAGCTATAATTCCCATCATCATTAAGCCTCACCCAACCCAACTCAGAAAGAAAAGTTGGGCTGATAGGAAAGATGACAGAGAGAAACACTGTATAAAAGGTACATTTTTTAAAATACATGCATATTTACAAAAAAGTTTATTTCATTAGTAAAACCTAAATTAGTATTAGAGTTTTGAAGTGACAGGTGCACTTTAATATTCAAAGATTTCCATTGTAGCGTTGCCTTAGGTCTACCAGTTTAAAAAAATTGTTCTAGTGGATGAAAAAAATCTTTATTTGTGCATCATACATATTCCTATAGATAAGATGTAAGGAATGTAAGAAATGAAATTCAAGCAACCAAAAGTCCACTAGAGGGCAGACAGCTACCAGTAACACAAGTATTTATACTATATGCCAGCGTTTCCCAAATGGTGGGTCGCGACCCGGTACCGGGCCACGAAAGCAAAATG
>WMED01019550.1:0-12397 GCA_019650415.1 Pipa parva | reverse complement strand
TCTATTGCTGTGCTGTTATCCATTCTATTGCTACACTGGAATCCATTCTATTGCTACGCCTGTATCCATTCTACTGCTATGCCAGTATCCATTCTACTGCTACGCCGGTATCCATTCTACTGCTACGCCGGTATCCATTCTACTGCTACGCCGGTATCCATTCTACTGCTACGCTGGAATCCATTCTGCTGCTACGCCTGTATCCATTCTACTGCTATGCCAGTATCCATTCTACTGCTATGCCAGTATCCATTCTATTGCTACACCGGTATCCATTCTACTGCTACACCGGTATCCATTCTATTGCTGTGCTGTTATCCATTCTATTGCTACACTGGTATCCATTCTACTGCTACACCGATATCCATTCTACTGCTACGCTGGTATCCATTCTTTTTTAGAATGCAAAAAAACTAAACATTTTCTTAGTAGTAAGGCCATTTTTCACAGGGTAATAAATCTATTTGACACATTTTAACTCAAAGTTTAACTTAAAGTTTCAACATAGTAATCAATTCATATAGACGTAGTTTTATTGAACCATTGTTTTGTTTTTTTAATGTCATTCACTTATCTACATCAAAATTATTTTTTGTAGCATAAACACAACATAAATTTTATGTTCAAAGTATTGAAAATTGATATTAATATAGCTTGCCAGAGTCGTCATATTCCAATGCACAGGGCCTGCTCCATCCATTACTCCATCCCAAGCTACCCAGCTGTTGTACCAAATATACTCACACATGTCAGATATTCTACTGGCAAGCACAGCTGCTAAAGTTTTAATAAACATTTTTATTAATGCAATGACAGCTGACAAATCTATATTTATTAGTGTACACATTGCAGAACATTAGCAGCATCAGCATAATGTTTAACAAAGGCAGAGCAATAAATATATTATGAACCTCCCTGCTCCCATATGTATTAGCAGACTTTTCCTAGGAGAAGTTATATTCCTAGCAATTACCAAGACTCATCCAGTTAGCACTCTTACTAAGAACATTATTACAGGACATAATTGTATTCTTCCGAGGTTAACCACCAGGAGATCAGCTTCTGACCTACTACTAGACTTTTTTTGTATGGAGTGGCCAAACACTGAATGATAATAAATAATATATTATGATCTCTCCTTTTGGGTTTTTAAATATTACTTAATAACCATGTGCTTCTAACCACTACTTGTCAACCTACATTCAACCTTCATTTTACCAAAGGGAATAGCCATTATCATTATCCACAAAGGCAATATTTTCATTGAGCTAAAAATATTCTTTAGTAAGATAATGTAAGAAAACTGAAAAGGGACTTGTCTCCCTCCCATTTAGATTGTAAGCTCTATGGGTCACGGGCCTCCATCCTCTTGTTTAAATCATTGTCTGCCACTTAGAGTGATGTATCTTCATTATTATGTACATGACATACTTTACTTGTCTAATATTTATGAGTTCTCCTATGTAGGTATAACAATTGTATATACAGTATGTTTGTCTATGCTACATTGTTTACAGTAATGAGTTTCAGAACTAAATAGCCATGCGAATGTTTTTTGTATAGCTTATACTGATGATAACCCTTTTATCTATTTGCTTCCTTACAAATTCTGTTATTTTAAACATGCTCCTAATAAAATGTTCTGATCACTAAACTCTAAAGATTAAAAATTACTTAATACAAAGGATTATAGTGATAGATACTAGTTTACATCATTTCTTTAACTCTGACCACTAATAAAAAAAATTCAGTCTCGCTGCGGGCAGCATTTATCTTAATAAATCCCTGCACAACCCTTCATTATTGAGCAAAATGTTACTGCCTGGGACACCATTTCCCAGAATTCAAAGGGTAGAAGCCCCATTTCCTCTGAAAGCCTAAACTTCTAAAATATCTTTAGAATAGTGAAAAAAAAACATGTGTCAGTAACACTTTAAAGAGGTTAAAGTAAGGTGCATTAAGAGGGCAGTGGTTGATAACACAATTAAAAATATAACTCCCCTCTGTAGAGTATATAATAGCATGCGCACAGGAAAAAGTTGAAATACATCATTTGATCCATTTCCAAGTTTAACAACGGCAAGATTTGCTGGGAATTTTCCTGTAGAAGTTTTCTGTGTTTCAGGATGGATCCCTTAAGCAATTCAAATCTTAGCAATTTTCCTTTTTGGAACTAATTTCATATTATTAAATGAAACCTATTTTCTTTCCCCCCCAGAGAATATTTACTCTTTAGCTCATATTTTTGAATATATGAAACAAAAACATCAGTGAATGAAACAAAAGTGTTATTGACAGCCAGGCAAGAGAATCATCCAATAAATGTTGTCACCAAGAAGAACATGTTTTTTGTCTCTTTGGTATGTCTAGAGGATCCAGGTGCTTATTGCCAGAAGCAAAATGTCTACTGAGAATCAGCACTCTCTTAGGTTCCCAGCTACATCTATGTACATTAGTAAAGGTAACTTTCTTTAATTAACAGGCCGCAAAAGTCCATTTATCATAAAATTAAAATAGCATCTTCAGAGTAATATCCCGAATATTTGTATCTTAGATTGTGTGTGGCACCAGCATTGGCATAGGCTGAATACGACTGTCTATTCTAATTAATGAGAAAAATATTCTGGCCAACATAAAATAAAATCTAATTTGGCATTGCCTTAGAATCGTATAATGCCATGTTTTAGAGTGTTTTGGACTATGTAAGTAAACTCAAATAGTAAAAATATTTCTGTATACAGGTTAACACGTACTCTACTATAAAGGAAAAAATAAACAGAATAAAAAAAATGTAACAGAAAAGTTCTTTGATAGTATTAAATAAGAAGCAATGTACCCTAGCCATAACAGACATGTTGAACGTACAGGGTTTGCCTGCCTGAACTGCAATATTATGAAGCAGTAAATTAGTACCTTTGGGCTGTAGTGCTATCTTATAGAACTGCTGGTGTTACTATTCCACAAGCCATATTGGTGTCTGACTGGTTGGAGAATGTCACATGGTCCATTAATCAGTGATGGTTTTCACACATGCTCTGTCAAAGCTTAATACCCAGCATACCAGCTTTCTCAGTAAGGGTTGGAGCTTAATGCCCAGCATACCAGCTTTCTCAGCAAGGGTTGGAGCTACATTGCTACAAAGGTATCATGTACTTGTGAAATAATTCATGCAGAAGAAGCATAAATATTCATAATTATTCAAGTAGCCCTGGGTTCTATGTTCAATTCCACTCTGGTTTTCATCTGCATGGAGTTTGTATGCTCTCTCTGTACATGCATGGGTTTCTTCTATGGCTCTGATTTCCTCCCACAATCCAAAAACATACTATACTCTGTGTGTGACTGAATAGAGGAAATTAGATTGTAAGCTCCATGGGGCAGAAACCGAAGTGAATGATGAATCTCTGTAAAGCACTGCATAATACAGTATACTGTATAAATGCATAAATACAAATATTGTACTGGGTGGCACACTCTAACTCTAGAAGGAAAGTCAATAGCACAGACTGAGTCATCTTGGAATTGTAAAAGGTTACTTATCTTTGAACTGGGCTGTCACTGGTAACTTTGCTTTGTAATTAGAACATGACTGTTAATGAATTATTACTATTATTGTTGCTTATTTTTTCTCCTGTTACTGAGAATATACTGAGCAATAGGCACTTGTCAGACAATTTAACCAACTTTTTTTGCAAATTGCATCTGCCAAACTAACATATAAGGTTAAGTGTTTGCCTGAAGTAGTTGAACCTACAAGGAAAACAGGAGCTCAGGGGCCCATGAGTATGTGAGTATCATGAAGAACATGTAGAGAATATCAGATCTACTGAGTAGCTCCCACTAGAGGCCAAAATCACAGTTATTTCTATACTGACATCTATGACTTTATTTGTCATTAGATGTTTAGTGAAACTAGGTCAATACCTACTCTAGGTGGTATATAAAAAACTAATTCCCATACTAATATACCATAAATGACATTTCTCTTTTTCTCCAAGGTCCAATTTACATTACTGTTTAATGTTTTCAGCAAGTGTGTGAGCACAAAGCTACACAATCAAGTGGTCTTCACAATTTAGTAGATGTGAATTTGCTTGGATTTCTATAGGGGAATATGCTATGTTTCTCTTGGATTTCTATAGGGGAATATGTTGTGTTTCTGCTTGGATTTCTATAGGGGAATATGTTTTGTTTCTGCTTGGATTTCTATACGGGAATCTGTTATGTTTCTGCTTGGATTTCTATAGGAGAATATATTATGTTTCTGCTTGGATTTCTATAGGGGAATATGTTATGTTTCTGCTTGGATTTCTATAGGGGAATATGTTATGTTTCTGCTTGGATTTCTAAAGGGGAATATGTTATGTTTCTGCTTGGATTTCTATAGTGGAATATGTTATGTTTCTGCTTGGATTTCTACAGGGGAATATGCTATGTTTCTGCTTGGATTTCTATAGGGGAATATGTTATGTTTCTTCTTGGATTTCTATAGGGGAATATGTTATGTTTCTGCTTGGATTTCTATTGGATTTCTATAAGGGAATATGTTATGTTTCTGCTTGGATTTCTATAGGGGAATATGTTTTGTTTCTGCTTGTATTTCTATAGGGGAATGTGCTATGTTTCTGCTTGGATTTCTATAGGGGAATATGTTATGTTTCTGCTTGGATTTCTATAGTGGAATATGTTATGTTTCTGCTTGGATTTCTATAGGGGAATATGTTATGTTTCAAAAATAAAGATTTCTCTTTGTTTTTTGTAATGTAAGCTTTTACATTATCAGTATCTGATCCTGCCTTAAAACACTACAGATAACAGGTAGGTGTGTTATTTAACTTGCAATCTCCCTACACTTCAAATAATTTTGTTTTACATCATGGACAAATTAATCTGAAAATATCTCAATACATAGCAAGCAAAGTAAAGGGAAAATAGATATAGATGTGATTGCTGTTATTTCTTCCACATCTTGAATAAATATAAATTGGTAGGGTAGAGAAGCTTCAGAATACATTTACAATCCATTTATACTTCTACCATATAATGCAACGTCGTAGAGTGTGTTGTGCTTTGTAAATGAAATCAGATAGTAAAAATATTATTGTGTATAGGTTATTAAATAAGAACTAATGTACCCTAACCATAAAAGACATACTGAAAGTACAGGGTCTATCTGCCTGAACTGCTATATTATGGAGCAGTTAATTATTAATTTTGGGCTGTAGTGCAATTTTATAGAACAGCTGGTGCTAGTTTCCCACGGGGCCATAATGGTGTTTGACTGGTTGAGGAATGTCACATGGTCCATTAATCTGTGAATATAAGTGAGGTTACAACCGCAATCAGTGATGAGTAGGGTTTAGAAGCATTAGAATAAATTAATATCCCAGTTATACTTGTTATCCTTGTATCACATATACTCTCATCTGACTCCAAAATAATACTTTCATGTTGTTGTACACCTGTGGAACTTGTTACTCCCACTGCCACGCACATCCAAAAACTGAAACGCTCTCTGTTAACCTGCCAGTTGAAAGACCAGAAACTAGTAATATTAATAGAAAATTTGCTATTATGATTTCCATGGCAGTAATTCCTATACGGTAAAAAAGATAATTTAAAAATATTCTGTTATGATAATTAATTCTTGTGTTTTAATTGCTTCCTGTTATTTATCTCTCTGCTAAAGGCAGCCATCAAATTGGGTTTACAGGGGCACTTCCTGAATATGTAGTCTCTAAAGTTCCATAGAAGACAATGAGACAAGGTGGGGCTTGTTTACAGGTAAAGATTTGTCTGAAGATAGCACAACATTTTAAAGGGGCACATTTACTAAAACCATTTTGACCATATTGATTTATTTCACCCCATTTCGCTGTCAGTTTTGAGTTCCCTGTACTTTTCAATTACCCAAATTTTAAAGGATCGATAAATATGTTTCCCCAAAATAAATCATTATAAATAAAAATCGATCAGTTGACTGGGGAACACTTTGCAATGTCTTTCTTTGAGGGTTCCTTCCATTATAGATCGCTATCAATAGCTCTTTTCAATAGGAAACTATTTTTTGGGACTTAGGCAAAGTTACAGGACCAACTCCACATTGAATAATGGATTTCTCCACTGTTTTCACAGAGGAAAATAAAATGTCAGGTGAAATGAAGAGAGATAAAGTAAATGCTCCTTTAAATGTTGCTGTACAACCCAGGACGAAGTACTATGCCATCTTAACATGATTAGACAATATACACCCTAGGGTCTTAAGGGAATTAAAGGGTACAAAACAGCAACTCCGGCACTCCCAAGTAAAATCAATAACATTTATTAAATCCAATTAAAAATCCAGGAATCAAAGAGTGAATAATCAAAATAAAAACAAAGGAAGCACCTCCTAACGCGTTTTGCGCTTAATCATAGGGTAAGGCGCACATGTGTAACATAGTTTAAATAGTAAGACACTTACCAGGGTACCAGAAGGGCCGACTGCTCATTTGTACGTCATTGAGAAGGCTTAAAGAAGAGATCGTACATTTAGATCTGAAGGTATTGTGTGTCTGCTAGAGCAGTAGCTCGATTGGGGCCGCAGTACACATATCTTAAGGGAATTAAGTACAGTCATAAACAGACCATTATTTTTAATATTAAGGGACTCTGTGATGACAAGGACTGTTCTAAAGGACTGGCTTGTTGCAAATGTGGTCCCTATAATCAAAAAGGGCTAAAAGTGTGTGCCTGAAAACTATAGACCTGTAAGTCTAACTTCTATTGTGGGTAAACTGTTTGAAGGTTTTCTAAGAGATGCTATCCTGGAATATCTTAACATAAAAAAATGTATAACTCCATATCAACATGGGTTTATGAGAAATCGATCCTGACAAACACATTTAATTAGCTTCTATGAGGAGGTGAGTTATAGACTAGACAGAGGGGATTCACTGGATGTCATATACCTTGATTTTGTGTCTAAAGACTTGTGTCTTTTTTTCAGCCTTATAAACTACTCTATGTTACTATGTTACTACGATTTACTCCAACCTGAAGGTGGAGAATTTTTTTAGTCAGTAAAATTGTCTTAGAACAGCTTAGTAAATAGGAGAAAACAGAGATATCATTAAAAACAGACTGTTTTACCTGCAATTACTAGTCGAAACTTTAAACATTTCTCCCCAATATTTTATCCATATCATTTAGATTAGTAATGATCCTCTATAAACTAAGTGGTGTGCGAACTTGCTGTAAAATATTACAACATATCATATGTGCTCTGTTAAAACAGTTTGATGCATTATGATGTTGAATTTGGGAGATATTAAAAAAAAAAAAAAGATTCTGGCAGTTACCAACATTTCTGACAAATAGGATGCCGGCAACACCTTCAATCATATTGTCCTAAGTACTGACTTATCCCTTCAAGGATACTAAAATCAGCAATGATCCAGATGGGACCCATAGTCAAAGAATTTAAAAGCAAAATAATGGGTACATCTGTGTTGCATTTTTTTTGCATGACAATATAAAAAGATATAGATTTACAGTTTGAGTTCTATATCCAAATATATACTGAAACTGGGCCAGTGATCAAAAGTTAGCACTTCTACGAGGTCCATCCTAGCCTGTATGCTTATATCTCTGACTTCACAAAGCTGTCTTTATTTACTGGAAGAATTTGCTGCTAGGTAAGACAGTTGATAAGTTCATGTTGTTTCCTTTTGGCAATGTTTTGAAAATGAGTATCACTACTCCTTGAAGAATTTGTTATAACTGTAGAATGCAGATACCAAACAAAGGCTAAACTGTTTATTACGTTTCACTCATTTTCCTATTAAAAGATCATAGAACTACTTCCCGGCAACCCAAAAACTAAATCAATTTTTTTCATTTCCTTTTTTTTATTTACAAAGTAATTAAACTAGTCATTTTTATTTTATGACCGCATTAGTATTTCTAGAATTAGTATTTTATTTCACTTTTTTTTTTTTTTTTTGTTATTGCAAATTTGCATATTTTTTAGTGACAATATTATGTGTATTCAGCCCTCCTGAAACATGTAGTGACTTGGAATAAAAGAAATTTGTGGTAATATCAGCTACATTGCTCCTTTTTGTTTTCCAATCCTACCTATGGACTAAACTGGTGTTTGTTTAACCACAGGAGTTATCTGGGTTAATGGATGGGACCCAGATTTGGGAAGATAGGAGAACCTGGAACCACCTCTGCAAAATTCTGAAGCAACTCCTGGTGTTCACTGACACCTTTTGGGGCCCCCCCGGGCTTTCTGCTGTGGGAGCAGCTGGGATCCAACAACCAAAGTGGTAATGGTGATCCACAGACAAGGGTAAAGGGAACAGGAAGACAGAACTCCGACTGGACAGGAGAAAAAGACTGGAACAGTACAAAAAGGCAAGAACAAGGATAAACACAACTAGAAAGGAACAGAAAAATCACAAGAAAACAGGGAACAGGAAGGGAGGGTACAGAGCACAGAATACTAAGCAAATGGCCAAAACAGAAACCTCTCCTGCTTTTGCTTACTATTTTATCGACTCTCTGACAAATCACTTGGACGGATATGGTTCCTCACTTGCCTTTCCTGTATTACCCTTTTTTTGTTTTGCAATGGAAGACATGGCCCATACTACATGGACCAAATATATTGCTTTCCTGGCACCATGTGCAATACATAATGGATCTGAGGAAATCTGTTTTGATGGCATAAGTTCTGTAGAGCGTGGTGCACTTTTCCAGTGATCTAAGGAGTAAATATTAATATGGACAATGGTTCATTCTATAACCCAATAAACACAAACATGAAGATACACAGGCATGTATGAACACATACATTATAGCCAGTAATCACTATCATACTCCCTGATTCTAGTGTAGACTGTAGGGAGTTATACCATAATGAAAAAACACAGATAATATCCAACAAAGGTCTGCAACATGCTTGGATTTTAGGTCCTTCAAGAAATATTGAATAAAAAAGATGCTGAGAAAAGAATTTGTAGTGAGATTGAAGAGACAGGGATAATGTCACAGAAATACCTTGCCAAGAGGTGAATGGAAAACTTTATATCCTAAACCCATCGATAATAGAAAAATGAGCAGAAAGAAGGCTTTAATGTAAGTCAGAAGCTATTAAAGTAGGATGTTTGATTTATTCATTTCCCTTTAGGGGACAGCATGTTAAATAAGTATTTAAATAATAATTACATAAAAGGATGTTGAAAATAATGAATACGTTTGCATCTGAGGGGGGAATTCACCATTCAGCGAAGTGAGCTCCGAAGCCTATGGCTCACTTCGCAAATGGTATTATGCACTCGCTGATCAGCGAGCCCATTAAAGGGATTCCAATCTTGGCGAGGCAACTCTTTTGGTCTCGCCGAGACAGGAATCCCTTTAAAGCACTCGCTGATGTCTGCGTGCTGCCTACTCAGTCATTCGGCATCACATGAAACAACTACTGGGGAGAAACGCTTCTTACTAAGGAATAGTACTGCATATGTAAAGATGTAATTAGACTATAGTTCGCCTTTAAATATTCATAGTAAAAAGTACAAACCTTATGGGAATAAAAGGGTTTGAAACAGGAGAAAATGAATATGGATAAAAAAAGTGAAGAGGGAAACAAATCCCAAAAAGTATGCACTTACTAAAACAGGGAGGCAGTTGCACACTACAAACCTGAAAGGAACAACACAATTTATCTAAAAATAATGAAAACTAGAGACAGAGAAAATCACTGTCTGAGTAAAATGTTCTTTAATTATTAAAATTGTAATAAAGCTGAAATGTAAAATATCAGACTTCTGGTAAGCATTGAGGAAGAAATATTTTGGAGAAGGGTGAGAAGTAAATATATTAAACGCACGTTTTCCTCCATTCTATTCACAGAGAATGAAGAAATGTCAGGTAAAGTACAGTGGGACATGTAAACTTGCCACTAAATGTTTTCCTGAGGTACCCAGCGTCACACCTGAATGTATGTGTTACAATAGCATTAAAACAGGCTCAGTCAGCCTCCAAATCTCTCTGGGTGTGATCCGCTTAGAGTCTCCTGAGGAAGGGAAACGCCCGAAACGCGTAGAGTTGGGGGAGGACGAGTAGGAATACCGTCTGGACTCACTCCACATGGACTTCTAAGCGGATCACACCCAGAGAGATTTGGAGGCTGACTGAGCCTGTTTTAATGCTATTGTAACACATACATTCAGGTGTGATGCTGGGTACCTCAGGAAAACTACTGTGATTGATATAATACTTCTAATTGAAACTGCTCGAACTGAAGATTAATCGACTTGCCTAAAGTTTGTGATATTATGAGCTTTCAAAGTTTATACATCTGGTGAGCGCATAAGATTTTAATCTCGATTGGCACGTGGTGTGTGTGTAATACTTTTATATCGAACACTATTATTGGGACTTGCTGGTTTCCCCTTTTATTGCAATTAAGATAAGGCACCATAGGTGCGTTGTATTTGCGCTTCTCCGCAGTTGTTACTTTTGGAAAACACTTATCTTAGTAAATAATGCAGAACAGCGTTAAATCAGGTGATATCGATACACAGAGATATCCACTGCGATAACGCCTTCCAGTGCTTTGATAAACAGGCGATACTATCGATATCACTAAATCCAGAGCCAACCAAATTCGTTTTTACAGGGATAAGCAATTCGACTTTAGTAAATGTGCCCGAAGTTTCTATAGTGCCACTCTTATGATTTGGTCTACCTTCTAGATATTGCTGAAGAGCTCTTCAATAAACCCCTCTCTCTAGTTACCCCTTATTACTGGAATTCTAAACCCCTCTAACTCCGCCAAGAGCAATCCACCAATATTTTCAAAACTAAACTGAATTCTCACCTCTTGGAGCACTAGCACTGGTTTTCATGTCTATATTTTATCCTTAAAGAAGCCAATTTTTCTATTTTGTATTCTTTTTTAACAGATCTTAAAGGCTATTGAACTGACACTTTAAAAGGGGGATATTTATCAAAGTCGAAAACGTTTTTTAAAAGCCTATTGCTGGAAGAATAGGCTTTACTTGATTATGTCGATATTGTCTATTTCAAAATACTCTTTTTGCCATGTAAGAAATAACTTTTTTATGCATTTTTTTTTTTATATCAAAAAGTTATTTTCGATCTTTAAAAATCCCAAAAATGCTTGATAAATAACTTATGTTACTGCACTTACTACCCCCTAATTTTGTTTATGTAAGTCTTCCTCTTCTTTAGATTGTAAGCTCAATAGGGCAGGGACCTCCATCCTCTTGTTTCAGTCATGGCCTGCCACTTAGAGTGTTGTATATTCTTGATTATATGCTTGTAATTTACTTGACTTGTTCATCGTTAAACACTTTCCCGTGTCTGTATTATAATTCTATTGTTGGATTATACAGCGATGTGTAACCTAGTGGTGCTATATAAATAAAAATATACATAAATACATACATACAAGAGAAAAGGAGAAGATTCCATTCACAGATAAGACAAAATGAAAACGCTAATAAAAAGCTTATCAATCATTTTGATTAGTCTGCAAATTTAAAGTCCTTTAACTCTGTCCTGACTGCTGATTGAGTCAGTTACCATGTGCATCACCACATATGTAAACTGAGACCACTGTGGATCAATTCAGTCTAATCTAATTAAACCCTGACAGGAAGAGGATAAACTCTTTGGCTAAAACACTACAAAATCAGTTTAAAGGTGCTAAAATTGTGTTTGAAGGGAATAGGTAAAAGAACCGGACTTGAAATGCCAATTCTAATTGCCTTTTCGGCAATGTGGAGAAATTGATATGCCCTAATACTCCAATAATGTGATTATTGTCAGATTTACAGCAGTTTCTCACTGACATTTGTGACAATCCACTCTCTCTCCTATCTTTATTACTTTAACACGTCGATATGTCTTTTTAACACAACTCCCCTGTTGATACCCCCCGGGTTTAAACAAACTATTATGAGTAAAATAAATATACATTTTTCTTGCCTTTGCAAGAATTTCCCATGTAACCTTTTCTTTATGAAATATGCTGAATCTGTCATTCAGTTATCAAATGTCTGAATCCCCAAAGAAAATATGCTTGGGAAATGAATGGAAAGCATGAAGTCGTCAATTTTCCAAGTTCCTTTTGATAATGATGTTAAAAAATTCTGTTGTTAGAGAAACAGTGCGACTGTTCACTACATTTTACAGCCCAACCACAGGATCTCCTGGCTTGTAAAATGGAGGGGGGGTTTAAATGCTATCATTTAAGTAAGTTATTTTCCTTTTCTACAGATGCTTGCTGTATAGGAGATTTCAAGAAACTGGCCTATCTTCATTGGGTTTTTTTTTGGGTTTTTTTTTAGAACTGTTCACTAAGGTAAGTTTTTAATTTTTGATT
>WMED01019548.1:0-12398 GCA_019650415.1 Pipa parva | reverse complement strand
ATTTACATACACAGATGGGTAATAAGAGCTGTGACAATGTGTTGAAACACAAGTCCATAAGTAAACATAAATATTAAGCATAAATGGCTAAGTATTAAATAAAATATATACATAAAATCAATGATAAATATCAATGCTTTGTTTTAGCAGGAAACTAAAACAAAGAAAATAACACCAATATTTTAGAAAAATATCTGTTTTGGGATGAATAATTAAATATAAAAAGCTATATAGTATTTTCCAATCTCTCTAAGTAATAGGAAAGCACACTGACATCAGATAAATCATATGTTTGTCGATTTTCACCTTCCCTTTTAATATTGTTATCATATGTTATAAGTCGCCAGTGTTTTCCACAGCCCTATACAGCTGTTTAGTGAAATAGAAACAATTTATAGAAGCTTAAACAAAGCAAGAAAGAAATCAGGGAGGTATTCTCCTATGTGCTTACTTGTAGATAATCCAGCAAAACTGGTTTTAGACAAAATGGGGCTTCCTACAGAATGTATGTTGGGCAACACTTATTTAACTAAACTTAAAACTGTGAGGGCTGCTAGATGAATAATGCTACCTATGTGTCACAAGTTGCCTGCAAGTTTGTAAATCTTTGAACAATGTTAAATTTTATCCATATTTAGTTGCATAATTGCAGATGCACACCTACTTTCAGGGGCAGACCTTTGGGGATGTAACCTGGTGCATGATCTGCATAGGGCCCCTTCTTCTGGGTTGGTGCACCTTGGACGTCCCTGCTGCACACCACAGGATTCACAGCGATGATGGCACCAGGATGTACGACTGCCGCACCCCCTGTAGGTATGCCACTGCATACCTTGATGGCTTTTTCCAATAACATTTATAATGCAACAATAAAAACTGCCTTTATTTATCAGGAAGGATCTCATCCATTATAGGTTCTGACACTTCCCTTGCTGCAGCACAATTCAGTTCATTATTAGATATAGGATTATTAGATGGACATGTAACAAGACAGGATTTATTCTTTGATGTAAAAATTGTTAGTGGCTATCAGGAAGACAAGTCTCTGAGCTCCACCTTTGACATTTAAGGGAATGTTTAAAAGAGTCAAAAAGTCTTTTTACCACTTAAAGGAGAACTACAGTCAGTTTACATCTTTACATATGCAGTACTATATCTTAGCAAGAAGCGTTTCTCTCTAGTAGATGTTTCATTTCAAGCAGAATGATTTGTTACAGAGCACTGATAAACTCCCACACCAGGAAATATGTGTGATATAACTGCTAAACACAATAAGAAAAAGCTTCCTGACTGCTATTGGTTAAGCAGTGTGCTGACCTTTTGGCCTCATTAGCAATGCTTTGTTTGCATTCCTGGAATGCAGGAGATCCAGTTTTGCGCAGGTGTTACATTACACATTAGGCAAAAAATGTCCGGGGAAGGGTACCCTTTCATGGAAAACTGGCTGGTACAGCTCACACACACATTTCCTGGTGCAGGAGTTTTCCAGTGCTGTTTCATTTGAAGCAGGATAATTTATTACACATCTACTGGGGAGAAACACTTCTCACTAAGGTATAGTACTACATGTATAAAGCTGTAATCTGACTATAGTTCTCCTTTAACACTGGGGAAATAGTGTTTTCTTTTAGTATGCCAGTATCACCTATTTAAAAAGCTTTTATAGGCATGTCAAAGGTCACTTTTTAATGTATTTTATTCAAATTGAAAAGTTGTTTTTCATCCTATATGAATCAGCTGAAGCCTTCTTTATAAATATCTCCTTTAGAGTGATGCTTAAAGTGTTTTTTTAAAGCACAGTATACATACCATATGGGCAAGGGGAGGCTGTTTCTATTGGGCCTATGGGTTGGGAAGGTCCTCTGAGTTGCCCCCAACTGCTGGAAACAGATAAAATAATACAAAATAACAGTATTGATGGTAGATTCCTAGATTATATTTGTTGCATATATGCTACCGCAGCAGTGATTATAAGGATAATACTGGAGCACCATCATTTAGATGACAGTAGCACCTACAAACTATTCATTCTAGTTCCTTGATGTATATTATTCATCTCTCCAAAGTTACTCCTTTACAAATGTTTTTAAATTCGTTAGATTGTTGGGAGTTTTCTCTAAAATATTTCCAAAGTCTGCCAGTTGTCAGGATCTAGAGAATTTCTGTTGGAAATGGATGATAAATGTCACTGAGTGAAATAAGAAGTAAATTCTAACAATATTTTTGCATCGAACAGATCAGATTGTGTCTGGGTAATTAAGCTGCCATAAATTTATAAGTTATGAGTACAGAGGCATTTGTTCTGAGCCTTTAGTGTCCCTTTAAGTTTACTTGACTACTATTTTAGACTAAATCAGCAGAAAATGTTTGTGTAATTGTACTGATAACAAACACTATATGGCTCAGTAGATCTTTATCAGACATGATGGAAAGCCATACATGTAACAATTAAAAAAAAAATTGTTTCAATCATTGTAAATAGCTCATTAAAAGCCCCTCCGTTTATGGTTCAAGCCATGCCATTTTAAAGAGTGGGGACCATGGCAAAACTGAAAGTACAGCCCATTTGCTGGTATGATTGTCAGGCTAGTGCCAGGCTGAGCAACATGGGTTTGTTTGCCCATGCCCATTCCCCCCCATTGGGAGGTCCTGAATTTTTTGTCTGTTTGCAGCTCCACAAAGGCAACCCTGGTTCAACCATGCTTTAATAATTTGCAACCTGGACATGCATGAAAATTGTGGGCATGACAAGCATCATTCAGAACAATCATTGTTGCATTTATTGCTCTGCAGTTTGTCTGCATTGGGGGCCAACATTTGCCAGTATGTCACTGCCTATTACTGGTTCCATTTGGCCACTGTAGGCGTGTAATGTGTTTCCCCAAAAATAAGACAGTGCCATATATTTATTTTTGCTCGTAAAGACGCACTAGGGGGGGGAATTCACCAAAGTGCGAAGTGAGGTGCGGATCCTTTGCCTCACTTTGCACTGACTGTTATGCGCTCGTTGATGTCCTGCACATGGACATCAGCGGGCGCTTTAAAGGGATTCCAGTCTCGGCGAGACCACTCTTTTGGTCTCGCTGAGACTGTAATCCCTTTAAAGCGTTCGCCGATGTCCGCGTGTTTCTGGGAAACAGGGCAGTAACCTGGAGATTATATTATAAATTATACTCACTGTTTAGCTTTGGGATTTGTTTTTAGGATAATAGATAATTATGTTAGTGAAAGACATAAAAATTTACAATACACTGTTTGGAATGGGAACCTGATTGAAAATTTTTTATTCACAGTATGCAGCAGAGTTCATCAGTGATCCAAGCCACGCCCGCTATATTTACAACCAATCCGAACCCTCGCTGCAGTCCCAGCCCTACCTTTGGTATTACGTCATTGGCTGGCTGATCCGGAAGTAGTCTCACGCTATGACACCATGGCAGCTCCAGGTTTGGGGTAAAGCAAGATGGCGGACCGTATGTGTGACTGTCGTTAAGGGCCTGTTTGGCATTTGGAGTTCGTAGAATAAGCCGAAACCGCGGCAGATAGCACGAACCCACAACCTGCGTGGTGTCTGTTCTGCTGTTGCTGCACAGTTTGTAAGTGTGCATGTGAGTACTTGACAAGATGCATAGCGTTGCATTGCTCTTTAACCTGTAGATTTCAGATTACTGCTGAACTACAAGTTCCATCATTCCCCGACAGCCACAATCTCAGCTGTGAACTCACAGGTGTAACAGATGTTTAACCCTGGGGGCATTTGGAATCAGTGCTCGGTATAATATCTATATAATCTATACATAATCTCTATGTAGCTGTTAATCTCTGACTTGTTAGTAAGGGGTCTGCTCTTATTTATATAGTAGCTTGTACTATTCAGTGTTTATCACTTTCTCTTGCTGAGGATTATGGCTGTTGTATATGTATATTTGTGTATCTATCTGTCTGTCTGTCTGTCTGTGTCTGTCTATCATATGTTGTAAAGGTCATGATACATTACATTGTTACATTACTACCGTAATATGAGACCCCAGGTTTCTCCACATCACTTTGGATCATCATCATTGTTGCGTATAGGTTTTTCAGTAGAAGTTTCTATATATTCTGTTGTTAATAATTGTTTTTATTTTCATACATGTAACTTTTGATTTGTTCTTGGTTAATTCCATAGAGAAAACCCGCTAAGGACACCATGGATGATTTCAGCTCAATCAGTCTCCTGTCACTGGCCATGTTGATAGGATGTTATGTGTCAGGAATCATCCCTCTGGCAGTCAATTTTTCAGAGGTAAAATATTGGGCTAATGTATAATCTCCATATTCATTCTCTTCTATACTTGCTATATTTTGGATTTAAGTAAATTAAAGGGAGACTGACACTAAGTGGTACTGCGAATGGCTTTGCTTCAACACAGAAGAACTGTTTGCTTATGAGTGGTGCAGGGCACTGCTTAGTGTCAGAGTTACTTAAGCACAAAACTGTAGGGGTTGCAGTTGCAACTGGGACTGACCCCCTCCCCTCCAGGTGACCAGGACCTCTGCAACCCTCCACAGCATCTGTACCTGGTTCCCCTTGATACCTGCAAATCAACTTTTTTGGTCCAAGGGGCAGAAGGTGCTCTGGCTACTTACACCATTGGATTGTATTCCCTTTAATTAGTATGGGTTGTTACTTCACTTCTACGTCAGAATTTGCAAAACATTTTAAGTCATGACCTTCCCCATAACGTAAAAGTACATGCTAGCAAGAATGTGCCAACATGTACTATATTTATCTGTCTGTTTAACTGTAAATTGCATATAGAACATATAGTTGAACATATGCTATTTGTAAGGTGTATTTTCTCTTTGAATATTACATAGGCATATACACCTTTTGAACTTTATATAATGAGCTTCATTCTTACAATACAAACCATATGTATTTTATTTTTACATTTTGAAATAACTTGTTTCAGTAGTTAATTTAAACTCAAAGTAGTGAACTTTATAATCTCTTGTTATACAATATACTATTTTTTTAGTTTCATTTTACGTTTGTATTAGGACCAAGACTTATGACATACTGATGTCTTGTTATATGCCAATATACAGCTGATCAGGCAGAAAAGAAAGTGCATAGCAAAAGCTGTCTTGTGTCAGTGGATTTAGTCTACAGAGCCAAGAAGAAGAAACATTAGTTTATGAAGTATGTCAGCAAACCAGCTGCAAAATAAGAGAAGTGATATCAATTGGAAACTTCTGAAAATAAATAATTATGTATTAAAAATAATTTATTTAACTGTGAAATTGAGATGGCCATTCTGCTGGTGAATTTAGCGTTACTTTACAGAACAAGAAAAGTGAACAAAAGTGACGGGGTTATTGACTACAATCTGAATTATTGCATAAAGGTGTGAATTCAGCAGCTAATGACGGTTGCACACTACCCAATAGACACCTATTGTTGCGGTCGTGACTTCATTATGGGAATATTTTCGCAGTCGTGATTCTACTATTATTGCGGTCATGGATTTGCTATGGGAATCCGCTGTTTAGTCAATTAGGAGTAGAGCAGGGGTCAGCAACCTTTTGGGCTGTGAGAGCCATATACGTGCGTCTCTCTCAGCCCTTTTGAATCCGGAGCCACTGACATCACATAGGTGACATCAGCAGCTCTGGATTGGCTAGTAACTCAGAAGCGCGGTGACATCAGCGGATCTGGATTGGCTAGCAACCCAGAAGCGCTGAGAGAGCTTTGTCTCTCTACAGCGCTTGCGGCGATTAGTAGGTACACTTGACGAGCAGTGTCTGCATGTGAGCACCGCTCATTACAGTCAAAGAGCCATCAAAAGAGCCACAGGTTGCCGACCCCTGGAGTAGAGAATCAGTGCGTAACCACCTGAAGTGATGAGAACTCACATCGACAATCGAATTCTCACTTTAGTTAATAACCTCCTGAATGTTTTAATTTAATCTTTTTGGTAATATGTACAAGTATTCCTTACATGCAGGAAAGTAACCTTTCAAGTTTTGCCACTCCTTTCGAGCTTGTTATAACTATAAACACTGCTTTTGTGTCCACATAACCACTGAATGAAACTAAGCTCCTTTAATGAGTGCTTTGAAAATGATTGTCTATTTGGAAAAATTGTAAATTGTTTTGTAAAAGGGTAAGATTTTCCAGCGTTGCTTACTAGAATATTTTCTTATTATCATATAGTGTACATTATACATTATCTGTATTCCATATAACTACACTTGAAATGTTTATTTCCTGCAGGTTTATAGATTACCTTATAAAGAAATAGTAAAGCCTGCAACAGTTATTTGACATGTAATTGTCACTGATAAAAAAATTGATTTTTGCAATATATTGTATATTTTTTTTTTTTTTTTGTATTTATAGCCGCTTTCTTACAGAAGCTCCTTTTCTCTCATCTACTTCCTCTTCAGCTGATCGGTGTGACTTTATCTAGAGACTTGAGAAATCTTGGGAAAAAAACCCTAAAGAAACAGGTGTTTAGCAGCTCTGTGAGGTTACACACCTGCAGGATTGTGATTGGTTACTTTTAATCCTTATTAAGACTCCTTCTTTAACCTCTTATTTAAATCCCTGGTTAATGACTTCAAACTGAACTGCTAAAGAGGAAGTAGGTGACAAGACAAAGAAAAGTGCTTATAAACTCTAAAGGAAAGTGCTTATAAACCTAAAAAGAGATGAATACAAGTAAATAAAATATATGGCAAAAACATTTATTTAACACTTAATTCATTGCCTATTTGAAAAAAATCACAATCACAGTGATCTCTTAACTTTTTACAGTAGCCAATACCAGCCACTTAAATTAGCTACACGTTTGAGTTGGTGATAATTAAGTGTCTGAATCACAAGGAGTGGCACATCTGAGTAGAATACCATTTACCACTTACATGCAAAAGCCACACAGATGTGGGGGGAATTCGCCATAGTGCGAAGTGAGGTCCGGATCCTTCGTCTCACTTCGCACAGACTGTTATGCGCTCGCTGATGTCCTGCACGCGGTTATCACCGAACGCTCTAAAGGGATTCTAGTCTTGGCGAGACCACTGGAATCCCTTTAAAGCGTTCGCTGATGTCCGCGTGCAGGACATCAGCGAGCGCATAACAGTCTGTGCGAAGTGATGCAACGGATCCGGAGCTCACTTCGCACTATGGTGAAGTCTTATTCATCAAAGTGAAAATTCGCCTGACGAAGTAAATTTGCATCCCTTCACAGCACTATGCTCACACAGACTTAAATTTGCTACTACTTATTCAATAAACAGTGGTTCCCCTTGGTAAAGAAGTGAACAACTGGGATTGCTATTTTATGTGGTCGTGCATAGTCAGTAGAACAGTGTAATTTTCCTGTGGATCTGTTTAAAGGAGACAATGTCACTTTAACTGTCTCATATGTCACAATGCTATTAATAGGCACGATTGATTTTAAGGAAGGACATTGTTGCCAGTTTGTTCATCACTATTGTTTTTGAATTATAGCCACCTACATTTTTACAAGTCTTATTTACATCCCATCCTAATAACCATTAGATTATTTTGTCACTTGATTCCCTTATTATTTTTTTCTTTTTTTGTCATTTGCGTGCACAGTCACCTTATGCCAAACTGGGGCCGTATCAACCTCCCATTTCACCACTTTTTTTCTAGTCTGTCAATCCAGCTAATTGGGAGCATTACATCTATATGTATGTATATAGCTGGTAGCTGATTTGCTACTATGACACACTCCAGCACTTGGTAAACAGTCAAATTGGCGAGTGCTTGTGAAGAAATGCATAAGAACAGTGTCATCATAAGGTGTAGAATTAGTTGTGAATTTGCCACATTACAGAAATAACTGAGTTTGACAAATACATGGAATTGGGAAAGTGAGGAATGAATGCAAATTCTGGCCTTTAGGCAACTGTCTGCACTTTGATGGCATATGCCCTTCAGAAAAAAAAAAGTTTTAAATCTATAAATTCTGTTAAAAAAAAAAAAAAAGTACCAGCTCAGATCAGCACAGACAGGCTCGACTGTACATAGCGTCATTATCGAAATGAAGGAGTTTGGAGTTTAGCAGTGCAAACAGACTGGATCGCTTTCAGGTGGAATTAATTTTGGTTGCATAACTTGGCAAATAAGTGTTACATTTGAAGGCAGAGGCCTTTGATTTATTCCCTGACCATTTTCTGATTGCTCAGGAATCCCTGGGCAATGGTCCACAAGCAATTTTTATGATGTCTGGCAAGGGCATGTTCTTACATTGTATTCATTACAGAATTGCAATACTATGCTTCTCCAAGCCAGACGTATGAGATAATATCATTTAGCACACTAAAACTGTCATATAATAAGGTGTAAGAAAGTGCTTTCAATCATGATGTAATAAAACAAGATAAAGATTTAGTGATAATTAGCAGAGTTAACCTAAACAGTTAATGGGTTAACTGACTTTTGATACTCATGAACACCCACACCTAAAATATTTGCCTGACAAATATTTACATCCAACTAAATGATGCTGAATTTCCTTGGTTTAAATGATTCCATTTACTTTTTTTTTTAATTATTATTACTTTCTTGTTCATCTGCATGAATTACTTAGTCCTGCCACTGTACCACTACACACTAATGTTACATGGATATCCCTTCCAGGTACATTAAATTAATTGGGTGATCATTATAAATAAAGGAAAAGTACATATTGACCTTTTCAATTCACATTGCCTTGTTTCTATGTATATTAATGCTCCACTGTGTTTTCCAGTTAAGCTGAATTATACAGGGTGGAAAGCAAATTTTCAATGTCGGAATAAAACAATCATTATCAATATTGATTAGCTGAAAGTGGCTGATTTTGCAGTATTTTTCAGTTATGTTAATCTTCTATTTCAGACCAATATTGATCTCTTTTTGTCAATGGGAAAACTTTTCAGACTTTGGCTAAGTGACAGGACCATCTCCATAACAGGCAATGTTTATGCCAGCCAGAGGCAGGCGAGCACTTTTTGGCAATAAATGTATCTTTTTAAATAGGCAAAAATAATAGTCATATGTTTTATCTTAATTAGATAACAGACTTACCCTTTCATTTTCCAGGAAATGTTTAGTTGGAAATGCTTCTTGGTGTACACAACTTTTCCTACATGTGAGGAATATTTGAATAACGTTCTACATATATACGAGTATTGCAATATTTGGTGATACTTTTTTTTATTGGACTAACAGTCTTTTTAAATAAATGAGCTTTTGAGAGGTCTGTCCTTCCTTCATCAGGTTTAAAACAAAACCAAGTACAGGCAAGAAGGTGTTATACTGAGATAATGGACTATTGAAAGCAGTTGTAAATGTACTTGTCATGAAGGGGGTTGGTCTCAGACTAGTGCTTTTGGTTAAACTCCATGAATCATAATTTACTCTGCTTGCTTTTGTAGGAAAGATTGAAATTGGTGACTGTCCTTGGTGCTGGGCTGCTCTGTGGGACTGCCTTAGCCGTTATTGTACCGGAAGGAGTCCATGCACTTTATGAAGAAATACTTGAAGGTTGGTGGGATAAATAAATTATATTCTGATAAAATGACCAGTAATAAAAACCCATAGTTGAAGTATGCTTAATGTTTAAAGTTTTTGGACAGATTTTGGAGAGGTAAACATAACAGAGCTAGTGAATTATTTAGTAAAAGTTGCTTAGATTTCTGGTTTTGTCACCCTTTTGACTGTTCGGCACCCCAATCTTCTGCCTCAGCATCATGTAACAGTGATTTGTTAAGTGAAGAATCATTGGTGACACCATTTGTACTGATCTCCTTCCGTGATAAAGGCTATAATCTGTCATGACAGTTCAGTTTGTTCTGTATGGTCTTGGAGAGGCTTTGAGAGGACAAAAAAATATCAATAGGTCTTTTCCCCCTATGTTTCCCATGAGAGTTTACTTTAGCATGTAGTTATGGTTAAAGTGAAATCCATATTTGTAAATCCAAATTTCCTTTATTTGCTAGAAAAACACCACAGCGTGGGGGAAAACCACAACGTGAAGGAAACAGAGACAGGACCCGAGGTCTCTGTAGTTCATGAACATGACCACTCTCGGTTGCACGCATACATTGGGGTCTCACTGGTTCTTGGTTTTGTTTTCATGCTGCTTGTAGATCAGATTGGCAGTTCTCATATGCATTCTGCCGATGGTAAGTAGAGTTAGAAAGGTTTGTATGTGAAATAAATGCATTCTCTCCATATTCTAATCCTCTTGTGTCTGTTCCAGATCCAGAGGCAGCAAGAGCAGGCAGCTCCAAGATCACCACAACCCTGGGCCTTGTGGTCCATGCAGCAGGTAGGTCTGTAAGCTCTTAATAATACTTGAAAAATGCAAATAAATGTACCTTATTTTTTCGACCATAAGACACACATTTATATTTTTTATTATATATAACCCCCATCAGTTGTAACATTAGATTAGTTTGTTGTCACTAAATAATACAAACATGCATATTAGTGAAATTGCAATAAAGATTGCTGATATTGATTATCTAGTTAACGTGGCACATGTTAATGGGTGGGATATATTAGGCAACAAATAATCAATTCTTGAAGTGTTGGAATCTGTCAAATGGGCAACAAATTGTATTGTAATGGAGCATCTCCAAAATGGCTGGCTGTGTGTTGTTCTCTGGGAGCAGTAATTCTTACCCCAAAAAATGGTCCAAGGAGGGTCAACTAATTTACTGGAGATAGGGTCATGGGACCTCAGGGCTTATGATTAGTCTTAACTATAGAAGCCCTTGTAACAGGACTTAAAAGATCTTCTGCTAACCTCTTGTTGTCAGATGTCACAGGACACCCTCATGAGGGGAACCTACACAATATTAGACAGGTGGCTGTGTTTGTGTAGGTTTGCATTTGTTTGTGTTAACTCAGGGACCTTTGTTAAGTTTCAGGAAGCAAGTTGTCAACCCACTTAAAATACCTTCACCATGTTCAATGCAGACAAACTCCGATCCTGTGTGGTTCTGTGGTATCCATGGTTACATGATAACCAAAACAGATGAAGCCAAACTGCTAGGATAAATAGAAATCTTTGAGGTCTGAGAGGATAAAACCCTGTGCAGTTTCAGAAATATAAACAATGTGAACATGAGAGCGAAAAACAAAGTGCATTGTAAAAAAAAGGCTGTTTTTGGACTCCTTCATAAACAGAAAGACACAAGGGATGTTTGAGCAACATTGGGAGCACTACACAATTGCAAGGGGGAGGGACATTTCTCTCACAGGAACAAAACAATTCCTTTTAATGACAAAACTGCTCCTACTTACAGTTCCTGGCCTCTATTCCAGCATTGTGATTGCAGTTCCAAAGAAGAACCAGCTTCCAGCACACAGATTGCCAACTTCCCAGCACACAGTGTGATTTGGGCACTTGGTTCTCTCTTATGTAGGAGCTCAGGTGCATGGTCAGCCCAGTTCTGGTAATCTTGGACCGCAGCCCATTTACCAGTCAATATGTACACATTCTGGCAAATAACTGGATCATTTACCTTTTGCTTATAATAAATAATTTCAGATTTCATCAGGTGAATCCACATCTAACTGGCTACAAATTGTTCTTTCTTTTCTTGACATTTAAAAGTTCTCAGCAACAAGTAGCCTACTTGGCACTGATCAGTTGGCTATTAGTAGTCCCTAGTTATTCGTCAGCCAGAATTATACCAGCACAATAAATAAAAAAAAAAAAACCTCAATTTTTTTTTTTTAATTTATACTCTGTTTTTTTTTTTTCTTGATTCCAGCCTAAATGAGTCACCTTTTTCTCTCATGAGTGGTCAGTGTCTGGGATGAGTACAGATTGGTACACTGTTGCTGATCTCATTGAACAAATGAATTCATTTTGAATATGGTCACATAGTGGTCAGATTTAGCTAATGCTTCAGATGATCACTCGTTGTGGCCTTTGATCTGCCAATAACTGCAGGGGCAGTGCTTATTCCCTAGTACACAAATCTTAGAACAGTGCAGTTTATTTATAGTGTCTGTTGATGTTTCCTTCTCATCTGTTACATGTTTACATTTCTGTTTCCCTGTCATTTTAGCGGACGGAGTTGCCCTCGGTGCTGCAGCCTCTACTTCACAGACTAGTGTTCAGCTAATTGTATTTGTTGCGATAATGCTACACAAGGTGGGTGTGTTCTTGCTGAAAAATAAAATGTTTTATTTTGTATAACAATCTTCAGTTAAACTTGGTATGTATGTATGTATGCTGCGTATGATGTTAACGTTTAACCAGAGTGTGGATTTGTTGTAGTCTGTGCCGGAAATGAACTCCAACTTTACTTCTACAGGCTCCTGCAGCATTTGGCTTGGTATCTTTCCTCATGCATGCCGGCCTAGAGAGAAATCGTATTCG
>WMED01019547.1:0-12399 GCA_019650415.1 Pipa parva | reverse complement strand
GCACAGCAGCCCACTCAGTCCCCCATCAGCAGCACTGCACAGCAACCCATTCAATCCCCCATCAGCAGCACTGCACAGCAGCCCACTCAGGAAATAAATTCTAAACATAAAGAATCTCAGGGGAAACTTTTAGTCAACTTCAATTATTAAGCATGCACATCTGCAATCCTGCCCTAGGATTACTCCCAATGCACCCCTCTACCCTGCCCTAGGATTACTCCCAATGCACCCCTCTATCCTGCCCTAGGATTACTCCCAATGCACCCTTCTACCCTGCCCTAGGATTACTGCCAATGCACCCCTCTATCCTGCCCTAGGATTACTGCCAATGCACCCCTCTATCCTGCCCTAGGATTACTGCCAATGCACCCCTCTATCCTGCCCTAGGATTACTGCCAATGCACCCCTCTATCCTGCCCTAGGATTACTGCCAATGCACCCCTCTATCCTGCCCTAGGACTACTCCCAATGCACCCTTTATCCTGCCCTAGGACTACTTCCAATGCACCCCTCTATCCTGCCCTCGGATTACTGCCAATGCTCCCTTCTATCCTGCCCTAGGACTACTCCTGATGCACAACATGTGTGACATCATGCCCCACTTTTACATTTTTGTTTTGCAAACGTCTGTGTATACAGTATAAGCATAAATGTTTGAATTACAGTACAACAATGAATGTAGAGTTTTACACATTTTATAAGAATACCATACTAAGTAACACTATAGAAATACAAATGCCTTTCTCAGAAGAATCTTTGTATTGTTAAATCAGGTATCTATCACATGACATAACAGTGGTTATTAAAATAACTGGCATATCATTTAACCATCTCACATCACACTCATTCACTGGAATTAGATCACTATTTTGAGGCAGACCAACTATCCCATGTGCACATGGTGAATGTTATATATAATGGTGTCTGGATATAAGGTCCTTTGGTTTGCCTGTTAGAGCATGAGTATATACTGTATATGTTCTACTTGTTAAAGGGGAACTATAGTGCTGATATAACTGCACACACACATATAAAACCCCTTTATACTAAGTAAATTGTTGATGCAAATAGTTAAAAAAAAAAGTTTAGGGAAGAAATAATACTTGCCGTTTGGTTCACTGTTTGTTCTAAAGAGAGCTGACAAGTTCCTCCCCACAAGCCAACCCCCCCCCCCCCCCCCCCCCCCCCCCCCCCCCCCCTTTCTCTTCTGCAAGTTAGCCAACACGAGAGGAAAAAGATGCCTGACTGCTATTGGTTAAGCAGTGTGCTGACCTTTTGGCCTCACAAATTAAGCTTGGAATGCAGGAGATAACAGAGGGAAAGCTGACTTGTGCACACGCATTAAGTAGTAAGTACAGCAAAAATTTCCGGGGGAGGGTACCTTTTCATGGAAAATTGGCCAGTACATGTCACACACACACAAATTTCCTGGTGAAGGATTTTATCAGTGCTGCCTAATCAATCATCCTGTGTCACATGTAGCAACTACTGAGAAGAAGCGCTTCTCACTAAGGTATAATACTGCATATGTAAAGATGTAATTTGACTATAGTTCCCCTTTAAATGATATGCCAGTTACATGCTGCTAATTAGAAGTCACAGGAGGTAATTCATGAAGCTCCGAAGTGAGGCGCGTAGTGTTCGCCTCACTTCGGAACAAGTGACATGCACATGCTGATGTCCTGTGCGCGGACATCAGCATGCGCATTAAAGGGATTCCCCTCCAGGCGAGGAGACTCGAGTGCTCTCGCCTCCCGCCTCACTTCGGAACTTCCCGAATTCCCCCCACAGTTATTTGAATCAATAAAGACCTGAAATATTTTCACAAATATAGATATGGACTGGTTCTGTAACTCAGTGAAAACACGGTTGCATAACACCTAGTGAACCAAACAAAGCTATAACTCCTGTAGATGTTTGTGAATACTTCTCAGCTCTTGATTGCTTGTGAGATGCAGAATACAAAGAGCCTCCACTGTATCCAAAACACTAATGTACAATGTATGAAGTACTGTGTGCTTATGAACACAGGGAAAGCAGTGCACTATTATAACTCAATTATAAACTGTTAGCCAATTAATAAAGAGGAAATATATATGATGGTGTCTTGCTTCTCAGAAAGGGAATTACTGTATTTGCTGGCATATAAGACTACTTTTTAACCCCTGAAAATCATCTGAAAAGTCAGGGGTCGTCTTATACACCGGGTATAATTTTTTTCTCTCCTTACATAGCTTCTCAGTTGCCCGGCTGTCTGTGTTGAGCGCTACAGCATTCCTCCCCCAGCATTGATGTAACTTCCTGTGAGCGACAGGAAGTTTAATCATTGCTGGGGAGAGGAAACGCTATAGCACTCAGCACAGACATCTGGGCAACGGAGTAGCTAGGTAGGGAGAGAGAAAAGGAGGGGGGCGAGCACTAAGATAGCGCCCCCCTCCTTCAGAGGGTAGGGCTTGTAGGGGCAGCACAGTGTGATGGTGCTCTGATAATCTTGGAGACAGGGAGGGTGAGCTGACCAATCCAAGCAGGATTTGCGTTGGAAGAGGGGTAGTCTTATATGGAGAGTATATCCCAAACTCTATATTTTAATTGGAAAAGTTGGGGGTCGTCTTATACGCCCAGTCGTCTTATACACCGGCAAATACGGTAGATTACAGGTGATACTTGCATTATAGGGCTTGCTACACACCACTGCAAATTGTAGCAGCAAAAACTCATTTACAATCTCATTTAGACTGTAAGCTCTACAGGGCAGGGACCTCTATCCTCTTGTGTCAACCATTATATAGCACTTAAAGTGCACCCGTCAGCAGAAAATGACATTGTTTAGTCTAACATAGCATGCTAGACTAAACAACTTTTGTCATTTAAATATATAAAAAAAAAATACTTACCTTTTAAAAGTTATCCCAAATGAATCTGCCTCTCAGCCCGACTTTCTGCTAGCAGCTTAGCAGAAAGTCGGGTTGAGGAGGCTGTACTATGAAGCCGGCTTACTTGATTGACAAGTAAGCTGGCTTCATGACGCGATCATGTGATTGCGCGCGCATGCATGCAACTGCAAGCCTCTAGGCTGGACTGGCTCTGGCTCTATTGGCGCCCCTCCAACGGCGCCCCCCCCTTCTGGCGCTGCCCCGCCCCCTCGACTGGACAAACAAAAACCAAAAAATTCTGACAAAATGCAAGCATTGATTGTGCAAGAATGGACTGCTATCAGTCAGGATTTGGTCCAGAAGTTGATTGAGAGCATGCCAGGGAGAATTGCAGAGGTCCTGAAGAAGAATGGTCAACACTGCAAATATTGACTTGCTGCATTAACTCATTCTAACTGTCAATAAAAGCTTTTGTTACTCATAATTGCAATTGTATTTCTGTATGTGATAAAAACATCTGACAAACACACATAAAAACCAGAGGGAAGCAGATCATGTGAAAATATGATATTTGTCTCATTCTAAAAACTTTTGGCCATGACTGTAGAGAGAACAATCCTTACCTGTACATTTGCATTTATGCTGCTGTAACACCAGAACAGCTCCCCTAGTGGTCAGGATAGCTCTATATAGGTCTCTTTAAAATGCATATGCCAAGGTATGATGTACAGCAGATTTCTATAGCCTAGCTATACAGTTAAAAAGGAATTCTTTCTTTTCATAATTGTGTAAAAACAGGTAAAAGGGCTATATGAAATGGGAGAATGCTGTCATGTGATGTTTTTAGGCAATGATTGTGCTGCATACCCAACACAATTTCCATTTATTTCAACATGGTATAAAAATGATACCTATGGGGAAGCAATCTGATGAATGATGGGTTGGTTGTTAAAAATAAAAATCTGGGTCACATGAAATGCATTCATGAGACTGTTTTTGTGCTGAGTTATTCCCAGTCTAGCCATTTTCAAAATGTTTTCTGTGATGGTGAATCTACTGATTTGTATTTCTATGTCTATTCATGTTCATTCTTTGTTGTTAAAGCCACTTTTAATTTCCTTACGAATTATTTAAAGAGGTAGTTTACCGGCTAAGTGAATTAAATACACCCATGCACACAATTCTGTGGTTAAAGAGATATTATAATTTTGGCGCATCGTAAAGAAATCACTGTCATTTTTTTGTGGTTAAAGTTTTCACTTTAATAATGAAGTTAAATGTACAGGTCACCTATCTAAAGAACTGTACTTTTAAGGCTGGGTTCACACTAGTGAATTTTCTTGTGCATTTTTTTTTAAATAAAAAATTTTTGATGCATTTACAATGGTGAATTTTCCTACGTGTTTTAAAAAAAAAAATAGCGTTTGGTGCGGTGCTTTCAGCACCTTACTTTCTCAGCACTTCTCCCTCATCTGTGATCACTATTGTTTAATTCCTATTGTTACTAATCATGTCGCATTTTTCGCATTGTTTTTAAGACCAGGGACACACTGTCGTAATGGTGAGTGTCGTTTAAAAAAAAAAAAACGTGTCGCGAAAATACGCTGTCTCATTTCACTGGTGTATTTTCAAGATGCATTTTTTATATAAATAACAGCACTTAAGAGTCACTTTTCTTCCATGTCTGACCACTATTGTTCAATTCCCACTGCTACTAATCCTGTCTCATTGTTCGCGTTGCGCACCATATCCTCAAAAAAAGGTGACATGAAGCATCCCAGCACATGTTCCTCTCTATGAAATGCAAGAGTGACATAATACACGCAACAGCAGCGTATTTTTATGCTGTGTGATCGCATCTGTTCCTACTGAAACTAATCTATTCACATAAAATACGCCTTGTTTCGTGCACTCAAAGAGATAGTGTAGGTAGCATTCTTGCATAATACGCTCTCAATGGAATGCTAGTGTGAACAGTTTTCTTCCATTAGCATTGTTCTCTATGAATTTTCTCTGGGGTTTTTTCTCAGTGTATTTTTCGTAAACTGCGCACAATATGCAAGTGTGAACCTAGTCTTAATCTGAAAAAAATCAGTCCATGTATGGCAAAGTTTAAGGCTGGGTTGATATTATCTGATTTAAGTTGGAAAAACAATATCCATTTTTTTCTGTGGGATAATTTACACAGTCTATTGAGTTTTTCACCATAGACAATAATGAGCCTAATTAAAAAAACTCAGCTGAAAATCAGCTAGTGTGAGTCCAGCCTAGGATCAAGACACTACATTATGTACTCAGTCTGATCTAGTTGTCAGCATATTAAGGTTATTGTACAGTCTAATTCTTATCTGTCTCTTAGCTGCACTGATTTATATCATACAAGAAATACTATAATCTGAGTGTTTATAAAGAAAAACAAAAAAGACACAGTAAGTAAAGTTATGACCTTATGTGGGAGCACTGGTTTAAGCTTCAAAATCAGATCCAACAAACAGTTTGGAGACTAGATGGATATTAAGCCTTAAATAACAGTTTAATTAATGCCATTTGGCATTTGTCTAAATCCCCAAAACATTTGAAACCTATAAAAGAAAATGATAGGGTTAAGGGGACTTATAGCAGTTATAAAAGCAGGGCTAAGAATACACCAATGCCATGTCATAAATGCATGTTGTGTAACTTCATGTAAGCACTTCACAACCAGCATATGCTGTGAAGCTCCTGGGAGAAAAATCAAAAGGGCTGAATGAGTCAAACATTGCATGCAGTTTGCCGTTAGGGAATCTACCAAACAATGCTTGTATCTGGATTTTACAGGCACCAGCATGTCATCTTTTATCTCAACATGTACTGAAGCACCCCTAATTCTACAATATGTTCATGGGAGATGCATATGTGTGTCCCTGGTTCTAACACTGAGTTGTAGACAGGAGATAACAGCTAAAAATGGAGGTACACTTGTCCTTTCTCACATGTAGAAATATTTCTCTATATACCTGTATAACAGATAGACAGATAAACAGCTAGATCTACATCTCCGCCAATTAAAAATAAAACACTTTAAAGCAGAATGTTACTGTTAATGCAGATGTAAAGCTAAATTCAGAGATGCCCAGTATTGCCTTCTCTAGACAGAGGACAGATGAAGACCAGTGTCTCCTTACGCACAAGCCTTAGTACTAATTTTGTCCCATAACAATTGATATATTTAGAGGAACTTTATGTACAGCATTAGTAGTTTTACTTAATAATAATACTTTAAGGCAGCTTACCATTTACTCACTGTAACACTGTAACCAGTAACACTTCTATCACTGCCCAAGCCTTGCTTACTTACAGTGAAATGTTCTGGCACATTATTCTTCCCCCCCCCAATACACTTGATATAAAAGAGAATATCTCAATTTCTTTCACACTTTAAACTCTCAAGTTTATACTGGAGTTTCCATAGCAACCTGCAGCAAATAAATATTTTCTAAAGGTATTTAGGCATAAGTACTTGGTACATTTTAGCAAACGACTATACCCCTGGCTTAATGACATTATACAAATACAAAACAACCACCTGGGTTTCATCGCATGGACTAGACAGGTTTTCATTAACTAAAACAACACAGACATATACAAATGTAAAAGTATTCTAAAAATTTGTCACGTCTGTAGCCAATACATGTTTCTAGATCAGAGCCATTCTATAAACAAACATTAAACTATTACAAAAACTATTTACAAACAATAGACCACTCTAAATACCAGAGTCTTTCTATGTACAAACAACAGACCACTTTAAAATATCAGTTTCTCTTAGTCCAAACATTAAACTATTCTAAATACCAGTCACACTGTTTACAAACATAAAACTGTTCTAAAAAACAGAACATTACAGTATGAAAAAAAGAGAATATCAGAAAAATTATACTGGTCATTTTTCCCCCCACTTCACTGTAAGCATAAAGTAAACTGTTGTACTGCAGCATGACAAGGGACTGAACAATAGGATTGGCTCAGCAGATCAGCAGGCAGTAACACTATTGTCTGGATGTTGCTTTATATGTACTAGATGCAATCAATCTCACCTTCAAAAAGTGATGTCTTTATAAGTACAATGTAGCAAATTCATTAATGTAAGCTTGGCTGAAGATAAATGAAATGTCTACTCTAGAGTATCAGAAATCCCTGTTACACTGTCCTGACATGAAAGGATTTGGTGTCCTGAACTTAACCTGGTTCTCACCTTGAAAGCAGTTTGGTCAGTACCAGTGCCTGGGTCTCCTTAGACGATTTATCCTTGTCTGTGATCTCTTCCAGTTTGACTGCTTCATTATAGAAGCATGCTTTCTACATGCCGGAAGAAGCTGCAGAATTGCATAACAGCAAAGCACAGACCTTTAAACAAACGTCATTGGTATTCCAAGGATTTACCAATACTGACACCTAGTGATAAGGCTGGGCAGCACAGAAAGCCTAAACTGCTCTGATTTACAGAAATGATTAACCTTTATTTATCGGAAGGCAATCACAATCCATGATGTTTCACAATAGGGAAAAAATTGAAAGTACAATAAAAACAGTGAAAATGAGGCAGGAAAATGATATTGAAAGTAAAAATACCGTTTTCCAATCATTTGGTGTATTAAAGGGGAACTAAAGGCAGAAATGAAATTAATTTATTATAAAATATACCTGGCACTAGCTGGGAAGTCCTAACTGTCATAGGGAATGGAGCAGCTGTTCTGAAGAATGAAGGCAGTTTCATAGCAATTGATACAGCTATGAAGCTGTGCTCTGGCTCCCACTCCTGACCAGCATCGGCGGTGCAGAGCAGTGTCAATGTCATCATGCCTGCTCCAGACATACGAAGTGATGATTTCACCACTCTGAGTTCACCCAATGCAGAGTGGCAAAATCATCAATGCACCTGTCTAGAATAGACGTTATGACAATGATGTTCAAGAACCGCTGATGCCGGTTAGGAGGGGGAGCAACAGCGAAGCTTCATAGCTGTACCGATCGCTATGAAACTGCCTTCATCCTTCAGAACAGCTACTCCATTCCCCACGACATTTAGGACTTCCCAGCTAGTGCCAGGTATATTTTATAACATATTAATTTAATTTCTGTCTTTAGTTCCCCTTAAAGAGGACCTAACGGAGTATTTGCAGGATGCAGGGAGTTGCTCCTCCAATCAGATCCCTGCTAGATAGTAATTGAAGGGATCTGATTTGAGGAATTTTATTGTCAGTCATCCTTTTAGCCCCGCCCAACCCGACTTGAGATTCATGTCGGGCATCGGAGCAAAAAGGAAGCAGGGAGTTTACTTCTTTTACTACAGTCTTAGTCTGTCTGCTTTTAGCTAAGACAACTCCCTGCTTCCTAAAAAAAAAAAAAAAAAAGTCTAAGTAATCTGGTCATCTTCTTTGATAGACTGAATGATGGACCAGAAAGGGAGCAAGGCTCAGCCCTTTATCCCTAATACAGAAACAAAATTAGATCAACCATGTAATGTGTAGGAATGTGTAGGTGATATCTACACTTAGTTCCAAATCTGTGCCCTTTGTTTCTGTTTTACATGAAACTTTCATTAATACATAATTATGAAGTACTGCATACATTTAAACAGATAAAAAAAGGCTGCAATCAGAGGGGAAAAAAAACAGACACAAAGCAATAAACAAAAAACAGACACAAACCATGAATACTATTCCAAAGGTAATATTGCACAAGTACTGCATAAGATTGAGTGCCGTGTCAATCAAAATTGTGTTGTTCTTTTAGTTGAATGACGTGAAGCAGCGCTATATATGTGTAACAAATAAATAACAGTGACACTCGAAAAACCAATGATGATATTCGTGTGATAAATGATCAAAAAAGACTCAGACAAAGGTCATTGAGACTAACAAAAATTGAATGAGTGTGTGAAAAAAATGGTGTGAGGAAAAAATATATGATGAAAAATAAAACAAATAAAAATAGAAATAGAAGTATGATTGCCAATAGAAATTAGAATGTCCCAAGTCCAAAAATGCAGCTCTCTTCTCAAGAGTGTGTCCTCTTATCAATGTAAACCAATCCAGAAATATTCAACCAAATATTCTGTGAAATATTTGGTGCATTTGCTTAAAATCAAAAAACGGAAAAGCAACACTTAACGCTATAGTGGCTCTGAGTAAATACCTCCAGAATAATATGCCCAAGCGTAGTGTGCCCTCTTAAAGTCTGCTCTCTCAACGCGTTTCGCCAGTGATCGGCTTCATCAGGAGAATGTTTTCAGTGGGAGGTATTTACTCACAACCACTATAGTGTTAAGTGTTGCTTTTCCGTTTTTTTATTTTAAGCAAATGCACCAGTGGGCTGTATGTTGAACAGCGTATCCACATTTTAAAAATTCATATTAAAGGTGTTTTAATCACAGAATTGGAGTGATTGTTGTTATCCCTTTCCCTGATTGGGACACAGCTGGGATTGTTGGAAATGCATTAAAGGTGATTATTGGTTACACCCTTAATGTTTTTACATTGGGAGGAGAATTCTGAATACTATTTGAAGGCTTATATCCCTTGAATTCTGGAGTGATTGTTACCATCTTTTTCCCTAATTGGGACACGGTTGGGACTGTTGTGATTATTAAAGAAGTACACTACCTTGATATCATCCATAATGGGAGGAGAAATCACACATTCTGAATATTATCTGAAGGCCTTTACCATTTGAAATCTGGTGAGCAGTTTGCATTTATAATCTGCTGCACTATTTGTGGTGTTTATTTCTTTACTCTCACAAAATCTGGGTACGTTTTGGGTACTCTTCTATCATTCTTACATCACAGATTCAGGCACCATTGTGTGCTATTTTGTGTTTTTTTCACAGAATATTTGGTTTAATATTTCTGGATTTGTTGTTCTTTTAGTTGTTACTGGTCCTTTATTCTGGCAGGGGTAGGTCCTAAATAGCAGCAGTGGTGGCAATATGCTCTTCGGTATTCATAGGGCAAGCCCCTGCCTGCCTAAAATGATTCATTTAGCTAGTCACAGGCTGGCTGGCGTTAAGCATGACAGTCTGTGACTTTATTTGCCCTTTAATGTGAATGGTAGCAGCCATACTGTTTCGCTAACAGGCACAATAACAAATTGTATTCATGGTGTCCTCTAGTATCCAAATCATCATGAAATGGGAGAATACTTGCTTAAAGTAAGTAAACCCTATTTATAATGTTTGCCCCATTAAAGTATTGTAAAGTGGAAAAACGATTAGTAAAATCCTCTCTCACCTCTTCACTCTGCAGCACTTGTAATCCCTCTGTAAAATATTCCTCCTTCCTTTAGTGTAGAAGGCCACGCCCCACTTCCCTCTCACATTCTCTTGTCTTAAAAACAGACTCCTTCCTAGTCGGAATTCAAAGCTGCAGGATTGTAGCAGTGAAAGGAAAGTATCAGATTACTAAGCATGCACTAGCAGAATGAGTCATTGTGTGACCTCATTAGGGGCGGGGATTCTTGGCACTATACAGGAAGCAAGTACACACAGTAAGGGGAGACAGGCTGCAGGATTAAGAGGTGAGAAGTGAAAAACACAAAATCGTTTTTATTTTTCAATGTTTAAGTTTATGTTTCTACATTATAAATATAATATATATGTATAGTTTGGTCGTTAACTTGACTTACACTTTAAAGTAAAGCAATTCAAATGTTTATTAATAATCTTTGTATAAAGTTTCTTTGCAGGAGTCAATTTCTGACACCGTCAAGGTAGCATTTCTGTCTATGAGATTAGGCTATGCACTGGAAGAAAAGTTGGAGTAGGTTTTCCCTTCAACAAAAAACACATGTAAAAAACTAATTATCTAATTAACTAAATGAAAGCCAAGAGCAATAAATAATGATGGGTTGGCACCAGGATGAAAAACTTCATATTAGGTATGATGATTCATTGTCAATTGTCAGAATTAAAGAAAATATTTTGATGAAGGAGCAGTTTTTAATGGCCTCACTATGCTAAAGGGCTTTGTAGTTCAACAAATGTAAAACTATCAATCACTGAATTATTTTTTTTTTTTTAAAGTAAAATGCTTTAAACAACATTCTTGAAAAAAACTGAATTGGAACTTCTCCAAAATGTGGGGTTTCCAGACACGCAGCAGAGGATAACTATGAGTAGAAAAAGACTCCTGCCATTTGGATTGATACAATAGTACTATCCTATCATATTCAGAAATGATTTTGTAGTTTTCTGTTGGTTTTTCTCATTGCCGACTGCAGCTACATTTTATAAATGGAGTTTTCTGGGGTATTTTATGAATATTTAGTATATAAAATTTATTAGAAAACAGTGCAAGAGCGGGGGTGATATAGAAAAAACATTTAATTCAACTTAAAAAATAACATTTTTACAACTACACTGTAGGAATAAATGTCATTGTAAACAAACTTCTGGTAGTACTGGTTCTTTAACATATCTATTCTAACACAGGGATGGCAAACCTATGGCACACGTGCCAAAGAGGGCATGCAGAACCCTCTCTGTTGGCATGCGAGCCGTCGCCAAGTCTGCTTTCAGTACAGGCCACGTACCCAATCTGACAGTTTTCAGGCTGGTTCCGTGGCCTGCACTGAAGGAGAGCTTGCTCGCATGGGAGATCTCCTCCCCCAACGAAAAGTGATGACATCAGTCACCAGCGCCGGCACTTCGGGGGATGAGCTGGTGAGTGACGTCACCTTTTTGCCACTCCGTGCCAAGAAGGTTCGCCAACCCTGTTCTAACATATCCCCCTTCATTCCCCTTTTCCTTCTCTTTTCCATTTAACATGTACCATACTGGATGAAGGGAGACAAGCTGCCCACTGAAATGCCTTGTTCACACTGCACAAGCCAATAAAATAGTGTTAATCCCTCACTAAAACCAACAGGGCAGCACCTTGTGTTCTGGATAGTTTATCAGACATGCCCCATCTAAATAGCACTGTGTAAAAGGTTATAAAGTTAATTGTGGTGACAAATCACTTGGGTGTGAACACAGAGAGTAAATGTTAATAAATAGAGGTTTAGAAGCACATAATGGGCATTGTGCAACTATAAATGCATACATCTAAACTGGCTTCAACTTTAAGCTAGGTTCACACGAGTGTATTATGCTCAGCGCATAATACGCTAGTGTGAAAAATAAAATACGGGTCAATGCAAGCCGATGGTACTCTCCTAGTTCCAGACACACTATCGTATGATGCGCATACGATGGGTCCGGAATGCTGCGTATCACATTTGGCATACGCTACTCCCAAAATGCGAATTTCTAAATACATGAGGCTTTATTGCTCTCCTGTTTTCTTTTGTAGCATTTTATTAATTTTTCCAGATTACTTTACAAACACTGAACCATTGAAGTACATTGTTTCAATTAACTATATACATTGGTTTCAAGACAACTTTCATGTTTTAGACAATTTTAGAAATCAAACACATTACTATTTAAATGTACAAACCCCAAAATCAGAAAAGTTGGCATGTTGTGTAAATCGTAAATAAAAACA